>RJWM01001589.1:0-150787 GCA_004363535.1 Dasyprocta punctata
GCAATATTCCTTTTCTTATTTTATGTATTGAATGTGAGATAGTATCAAGGCTTCTACATGTTTTCTCATGACTAACAACAGAAATATGTACTGAAATAATAAAACTGGTACTGTTCAATTTCCTTTTTAAATTCAATTCCAATATAAGTGAGAGAGCCCTTTTGATGGTGAAATCCGACTTATTATAAAATTCTGTTTTCTGGAGAAGAGGAGGTAGAAATCTCAGTAAATGCAGAGCACGTGGGTGGGAACATTTGGACTGGAGAAATGAGTCAGAAAAACAGGAATGTTCTTTATCTCATTCGTCTGGCAAGCTGAGGTGAAAAGTCGGTGCTGAGCAGGTTGAGCGGTCCTCCTTGGGGCTGCGCACACAGCGTGCAGCTGTACTTCCTGATTCTCCCAAGCAGGTGAGCTATAACTTGCCTCAAGTTCCCACTGCTCCCACATTTATCTTTATTCATCAGCTGTCTGTCTGTACTCTACGATGCCTGTTCATATGTCTGCTCCCTACTAAAAAGTTACACCTTAAAAACAAGGAGTGTTTTTTCATCCCCACCCCCAGCTCCCATTTCAGACCCAATATAAACTGTTCGGTAAATGTACTTATGAACGAATAAATTTTTAACTCCTTCTGCTGACAGTGAAAATTCATGGGAATAGCTACATAGTTTAAACATTTGACACCAGTCAAAGCAGAGTCCAGATTGATAGGAGACTACCTAAAGCAGGTATTACTTAGGATTTTGCTCTTCAAAATATATTCTGTAGGTCCACAGCATCCACTCACCCAGGGGCTTTATGCATGCAGATCCCAAGTCTGAATGTGCATTACAAGGTCCCTAGATGTCTCTAATGCACAGCGAACCTTGAGAAACATTTACCTATAATATATAATAGTATAATGCTTGAAGAAGTGATGGTGTACATAATAGAAAAAAAACAAGGGCATGATGTTGTGATTAATTCTGAGAAAGTTTTAGAGCTCTCTCAGGACAGTCCATGCTCACAGGTGAAAAACTCACTCGTTCCAGTTCCCTGGTAACCCTTGTGAGATACTTCGTCACACTCTTTATGCTTAAAGACACAGCTGCTCTTAATAATTGTCTTTTCTCCTTGGTGCAAAGAGAGTATTTATTGTCAGCATGCTGACATTGGCAGGAGTTTTGGCTTTCTCCACTAAAACTGTGGATGCCTGAAAGGACATGCTGACACCTGAATAAGAAATCCAATGAGTCTAAGCTATGTAAATTTAATTATTTCCTTTAATTTTTTTTCAGGATTTTTTTTTTCTTTTCCTGAGCTTTGGAGGAGTTCTGGCAATTTTCATTTAAAAGAAATACAAGTCAGCAGTGGTTCACTGAACAGGCTGACACGCAATTTCATAAGGAGAGAGACGCTGTGTCTTTAATCTAATTTGTGCTCTCAATTCCCAGCTAATGTACCTAGGGATTGTGATGTATGCATTTATGAGGAGACATCTGTAATGTAGAGTCCAACTCTGCAATTCTCTGAAACATGGGTAAAAAATTAGTCTGGGTTCTTGCAGCTGCCCCATAGCATGATAAATCTCTATATACTCACAGATGTAGAAGTACTCTCGGCCTGGCCTGAATTCAAATCCTAGCGAAAAAGGAGTGAAGAGCTGGAATTTTTCAGAGAACTTCAGCGGTCCATTGGGGGAGTGGGGCCGGTTACATTCCCATCTTTTGAACCCTTTGGAAGTGTGGTCGCAGGCACTGTAGCCATCAAAGTTCACCATGTAGAGGACATATCGCTCAGTCTTATCTTCTGGGACGGAGTCCTCATAGTGAGGACAGAAAACATCCAGGTAGTCATTGATACAGACATCAATGTGGTAGTCACCCCTTTGGAATCTGTTGAAAAAAGAATACAATGATGAGTTCATTTATTGAGGAAAGAGTTTTTGCTTGGAATTAATGCATGAACACTTTAAAAATTCTGGTGCTATAAGATTTAGTACAAGTTCTCATTGAACGCCATTATGATTTGGGCCATAATTGAAATATTATACTTTCAAATAGAAGCAACAATAAGCAATTTTCCAGAGAAGTTCTATTATATTTGCTTCAAAATACCCTACAAATGAAGTAGATCACTCTCATTCTAATTATTACATTAACATTACTCTTTAAGAACAAAGAACTACATGATTTGCTATTTCCTAAGTTTTCTTTTATTCTTAAAATCATATTATATTGAAGAAAAGTTTTTCTTTTTCTACAAGTTTCACTTAATAAAGATTTCTGAACAAATGAGCAGATGAAAGAACAACAAATTACTGAATTGTTTCGGTTATAATTGAGATCATTTTCAAGTTCCTGTGTAAACACAGTATACCCTGTGAAAATGCAGCTCAGAGTTTCTGACCTCAGTCATTCAAGGATTTTTCCCTAGAACCTAACTAATAATTGTTCATGGAAACCCCCGCAATTTCACAGAAACCACAAATATCCCTCGTAACTGTTGTTTTGGTGGGAGGTTTACAAGTAGCCAATCTGAGGGCATTGTTCAGTTCTTCTTGCTGCTGATTGGCTGCTACTCTGTAACCCACCTCCTGCACATGCACTAGTGTTCCTGCATCATGACAGGTTGCTCTGTCGCAAGGAGCTATCTCCAGTGCTCTCACTTTTGTTCTTCTTAAAGTCCTAAGATCCCTGAGATGCCACCAAAATGCCCTGAACTTTCTAAGGCTTTATTAATACAGTATCTTATTAAATTAGATGGCATAACCACAGGAGACATAGCATATTTAGGATTTAAGCTATAAAACTAGGCATTTATAGGCATTTTCCTAAACACATCTGAAATTTGCAGTTTTTCAGTTTGCAGTTGCTCTAGGAACATAACCCCTATGAATTTCAGCAGCCCACTGTATAAAGAAATAGAACTATACAATTGAGAGAATTAGAACCATAAAACTTAAAAGTTGAAAAGAAAATTTCAAGAACAACATTTTCATTTTAGACAAAAAAGAAAATAAAAACCTAAGGCATAAAATGAAGGTGTAATAGAGACTTCAGATTCCAGTTCAACATGTCCCTTAGTAGGTCTGATTCTAAGTAGAAGTCAACAACTCATTTTAGCTTATCACTGTGTGAATGATCAGCCCTTTTCCATACTAAGAAAATGGAAAACATCTATTGGAAGAATTTTCCTCTCTTTCTTTTCACATTAGTGCTTATGTCCTAGGGCTGGACTGGTAAGAAGTGAAAGCAGTAAGTCAGATAATAACAAACACCATGACAAATTCTTCCTGAAAGTTAAAATGCACACAAGCCACACAAACACACAGACACACAGACACATACCTCACTACAACTATGATAAAATTTAGAGTTGTCTACTTCGATTCTAATCTGACAAATTTTTTCCTTACCTGCTTTAACTAATATCTTTCTCTATCAGTTGAAAAGTACTTCACAAGACCCTGGGATGTGTGGAACAGTAATTGTTACAGATATAATTCACTCATTCTAAAATCATGGTGGCAAAGTCTACAAAACTCCTTTGTTTTTAGCTAGTGAGGAAATTCTTCCCTAAGCTCTTACAAAGGTTCATCATAAAATTTTGTCACTGCTAATACATAACACTCATAATGTCACATAATCTTCAAATTGGGTAGTCTCAGTGTGAATACTACCCAGTGGTGGTAAGCTAATCTATTCCATTTTTGGACATCTCTAAATGTTAGAAAGTTTCTTATATTGAGCATAAATCTGCTTCCGTGTAATTTCTACCAAGTAATCCTTCTTCTGCAACCTGGAGTTGCTAAGAACAAACCCAACTCCTCTTCCACAAATTAGTCCATAAACATTTGGAAATGTTGGCTATGTCTTTCTGTATTGTCCTTTTTCCAGACAGTCATCCTGATCTGATGACTACTTCCCAGGTTCCTCACTATTCTTTGCTTTCCTTATATCTTTTAGTTTCCCATTGTGTTCTCCTTAAAACATAACAAAGAACTCCAGCAGCTTTTGATCAATGTTTACCCCAGAAAAATATACCACTTTTGCTCTAGATACTAAATGTTCACTGGCAAAGCTGATATTCCCTTCTGAAAGACAACACTGTAAAAAAATGAAGGAACCACTCATTCTGAGTGAGAAGATCTGTGGTTGAGTGGAACAGTCATAAATCATCCTGAGCCTCAGTTTCCTTACATGTAAGTTAGAATATTAATGAGAACCAGCCTTGCTATCCTCACATGGCTGCTTCAAGTCTCAGATGCAGAAACATATGAAAAGCACTCTGAGAATGCAAATGCATGTTGATTTATGTAAGAGAAATAAGGAAAGATTATCAGTATGTTCACTTTGCAGATACAAAATACATAATCATCTTTAAAAAACAAAACAAAGCAAAGCAAAACAACCCCACGTGTATTTATTTCTTTATATTTACAATGGTCATGAACTTGCTTTTTCTTCATTACTAGCAGACAATGATTTGTCAGGATGCAATGAAAAACTGTGTTGCTTTTAAAAGATTTTTGAACATCAAGGTAACATCACTGCCAAAGTACAAAGAAAAGACACTGCAATGTTCAGATAAAAAGAGTGCCGGGATATGAATCATCAGCACTCAGAGTAGCCTGACAGTTTTGGATGAGAGCCAGACAAGAACTGCAGCAGAAGGCAATGCCCAGATGCACTTTATATTATTATATTATTATTATAGATTTTAAAGACATTCAAGGGGGAAGATTTTTCTTTTCTCAAGTGTCACTCATTTTAGCTTTTACTAGCATTTGGCACTGCTCAAAGTGAAAATTAAAATTAAAATTGCCATTACCTGGCCCCAGTCTATTATTCCTTTATTCTACAATTAAAAAACACTGTCACAGTTTTCGAGGCCTCAAATTTAGTTTCCCTTTTCCAACTTTTATCCATGTTAATGTTACTAAAATTTTTAAAAAGAACTTTTAATAAATTTGAATAGAGTGGGACTGAACACCCATTCTACAGTGGATTGACCAGTAATCCCTTCTGATGACATTTTATATTGAATGAGATATTAAGTGAATTACTGTGGTGCCTATTTTAAACATATGACTACACTTGTCATTATCATTTCTATCCTTCTATCAACTGACAAGGAAAAAGATTATGATATACCATGGAAGTTATTTACATTTCTGTTTCAGGTGTTTAACTTTCATAAGTTAGTTTATGAATGTAAATTTCAAGGAATGGACAATATAAGCATAAGACCAATGATAAATTGGGCCCATAAGAGGTATCTGTACAACCTAATCAAATACTCTCCAAAGAAAGTTTATAAATAGATATTCTAACTCTATAATAAATCCTGTTCTTTGGGTACAATGTAGCATGGATCCATTCTCCTCTGTTCCTTCTAGGAAGAGCATGAGTGTGTCTACCATTACTGAGTGCTGATTATGTCCCATTCATTATTTCAAATTACTCTCTACCACAGTCCTACAGAATACACACTATTATACTTACTTAAAGATGAGGAATCTGAGATAAAGAAATCAAGCAAAGTGCTCAACTAGTAAAAGTTAGAAACAGAATTCAACCTTAGAACGAAAGCTGGGGCCTCAGAACTAAAGCTCCTTACCACTCCACTTCAGGAGAAATTAAATCATAAATTCAGGTCCTTATCTCTATTCTGTAGTCACAGAGAGGAAAAATTCTCATTCTCAACTGGGTTTCAGTTCTCTCTTCCATTTATGGATGCAATAGTATGTGTTACCTCCAAGATCTATATATGTTTCACACACATTATTATATGAAATCTTCAAAACAATCGCATTAACTTTATCAATGAGGAAATGACATTTCAGAGAGGATATTATCCTTTTAGTTTGATTTTTCACAGTAAATAAGTAGCAGAGTTAAATTATGAACACAAGCCTTATGCAGTTCTAAAGGATATTCTCTATTCTCCCAACCAAAAATGACTCCAAAGCTTCATCAGTTGTGGTAACTCTCCATTCACTGGGGCCCTCTTAACAGCTTGGGTACCATCAGGTAATCTTAGGTTTACACTGATCTTCTAGGAGAGTCATGCAGTAAGGTGTCAACCCTACTCTCTCCACCAGGTAGATTCCAAGGTACTAAATTGAAAGCCAGGGGTACATTAACATTTAGAATAAACCTCAGATGGCAAGAGTAGCCCTTGATTCATGCACATCACTGTAGTCTTACACCAAAATGCAGTGCTGTTAGGCTCAGCAGCCATTCATATGAAGAGATAGCTTTTCTATCAGGAAACAGCTTTCACGAGCTTTAGGTCATATTAAAAGATGAAATTTACATCTAGAAAGAATGATTCTGCAAGTCAATATTTACAAATTTCGTGGTAGCACAGCCATTGCTTTAACACATTTTTGAAGTTCTTGGAAATTTTCTTGTAACAGCCTCTTCTTTCCGCTTTCTTTTTTCCTTAATTTTATCTATTGTGTACGTGGTTCTGCACCTCTCTGAGATTTTGGGCTATTTTAACTACAATATTTGGCTGCACACTAATAAGACAGTGATAATAACAATACAATATCTACTAAATTATCACAATGCTTCACAATGTAAAAGTGTGCATAGTTATCACACTTAGGAAAGTGATTGTATTTGAATAAAACGATCACAGGAAACATGTTACACATGTAGAAGGATGGTCTCTGTTCCTTGCTGGGTAACATGGGTACCCAAGTCAATGATTCATATGACATATAATATTATGCATGTGTACATATATATATTGTTATGGTAAGAATTCATTTCACACATCTGTCAAAATTTGGCTATAGACTTGTTGAGAATCAAATCACCTACATTCTGAAAGGATCATTTCATTTAATTAAGAAGAATAAAATCCAGCATGGCAACTAGTCCTTTGTAATTATATTAAATAGCAACAGTGAATTATGTACTTCATGGTAATTCTTGATGATCTACAGGTGACCTGAAAGGTTGGCTAAAAAGCACATCTTAGGGGGCATTGATGGTAAAAATCACAACTGACACTGGGATGAAAGCTGGAACATGTGCTTCCATAAGTACATAAGTGAGTTTGTGTTTACCTGATGACTTTCCATTACATTGCTAAATAACTTTTGATTATTAATTTAAAACTATTGTTAATATCTGTTCCCTTAATTAGCCTGTGTGGCAGAAGCAAATCAAGCCTTGAATCTCAGAATGCAATGAGTGAAGGCAACAGAAAAGCCTTATCTTTTCCTCTAGTTATCCACGGTGTGTCTCTACTTGCTGATAGTAGTCAACCTGAGCCATAATGATTTTGTCCTTCTAACTATACACTTAATTTTCAGATTTGGTCCATGAAAATTGGAACATCTAGTACTGGAGTATGTAGGTCCTTTATCAGCCCCAAGTGCAAGTTCTCAACTTATACCCTGTCCTTTGGTTTCTCTTTGCAAAGACAAATAGACATTGCCTAGCTACCTTCCTCAACGAATGGCTTTTCATGACACTGACCTTATTTCCTCCTCTACCACATGCTCCTGCATTGAGAATATTGATGGCTGGGAAGGGCAAAAAGAAAAGATACACAAGAAGTGTCTGGATTTCAGTCCACAGAGAAGCAGCATCATAATCATCCTCTAAGTTTGTCTTTAGCCACTTTCCCCTGCAGTGTTCCTCCTCTTTCCATCCTCATTTGCTAAAGCCAAAATGCATTTCATTTCAGTAGCTGGAAAAGGAAGGGTATGGTGCATATTTAAAATGTTCTAAATTGGCCTTCAGCATATGTTGCTGGCACAGCAGAGAGCCTGCTTCCAGGGAAATATGTACTAAGGTATTTTATCAAGCAGCTCCTGAGTGGAGTTTCTTCACTCCATAAATATAGAAACAGTATTACTGAAAGGAGACAGTGCTATTAGAAGTTAGGAAGCTGTGAGACATTTCCCTTCATGTAACGTTTTAAAGGATTCAAAAATGAAAATGTTATTTCTCACCAACTAGATCCTTGATTATTACACTTTAAATGTATTTTAACTGTCAAAGAGATGATTGTTTTAATATTCCTATTTGAACAGTACTCCAATTCCATTTCTTTAATTACAAGGCAAACTAATGTATTACAGTCTGAGATTGAAAAGTAAAAGAAGGATGTGATTTATAGTTAAAGATTAAGCAACTTTATCATCCTAGAGTTCCTCCCAGATTTTAAACTAAATCTTGAGTGAATGTATCTTTGGCAGTGCTGTCTTTCAATTCTACTATTGTTGATTTAAAGGTTAATTTCTGAATAAATATCTCCCTTCTCACTTGCCCCAAAAAAGGGTTAATGGTCCCCAAAACAGATATGGGATTTGGTTTCTAATTATGTTTTGTGAGCTGGGCAGGACAGCAGCCTGTATTGCATAACATGCTTCTTCTCGTCTCCTTCTGTTCCTCCTTTCAGCACAGAATGCAAGCCTTATGGCTCTCCTATCCTAAATCTGAAGATGCTCTTTTTGTTTCTCTGTAGAGGTTACAACATGAAATGCAAACAGCAAATCAGACTTGGTGTGGGTAAATAATATTAGCATTATGAAGAGGTGAACAATACACATGCTTCTAATTCAAAACTTTTCTTCTCTCTCATGGGCTGAAACATGCCCATCTTTGAGCAGTACTGTTAGTCAGCTTTCTCTTTCAGCCCTGAGAAAGTTGGAGGTATGGACAGTCTCATCATGACCAGTCCAGTTGTTGAGGCTGAACGATGACTGAAATATATAATTTCAGCAGGCCAGTCTAGCTCTTGCAGGATCTAGAATGTATCAATAACAACTAACATTCCTACAGAAGTGAAGATTGACAGACTAAAACAGAGACTATTTAAGGGTGAATTTCAAAGCTGTGTCCTACTTATTTTTTGTAGCTGAAATGCAGAATACTACACCGTACACTCTTTCATCCAGTTAAGCATAAAGATACTGACAAAATATTTGCAACCCAGATGTTGGTGCTCTGTTTATCTATTAATGGAAACTCCAACAGAAGTCTTAATTCATGCATCTTTCTGCAGCATGAAAGCTGTGCCTTTAATTCAATAACTGTTGACAATAGTAATAAAACATAGGATTCTTAGTCAGATATTTAGCATTAAACAGTATTTTAATACCCTCACCTATCACTTTGTGTGTGTTATGTATGTGTACTTTAAAACTGATTCTAAATCCCATAATTAATACTAATTACCCATATCAAACAGATGGATAAGAATCCTAAGTAGCTCTTGCCTGTAACTTTCCTAGTATATGTCACATCAGTCTGAATGACTTAAAAATTGCCTCTCCCAGAGCAGCACCTGTTTCAAATAAAAGCCCACAAAATGCTCTCTCCTCCAGTGTTTTAACTCATTTGGAGTTTGTTTTATTAGCTTGACAGAGAAGTTCCAAAGGAAATAAAGCATTAAATTGGCAGAGCCTAAACAAGACTTTCCTTCAGGAAGGGACTGGAAGCACTGGGTGACAGTCTAATTGCTTCTAAGCCCCCACAGAGGCCTGGAACCCAGAGCAAGAGTGTGTCAACATCAACAGGTCATCTCAGCCAAAGAACTAACCAGGCAGGGTTCTAACAGGCCCAGCACATCACAGGTCACTTCAAATAGTTTTCAAAAGGGGATTTGAAACAAAAATAAAGAATTAACGTCTGGCAATCAGTATAGTCCTAACAGTGGTTCCTCTCACAATGCAAAACAGGCTCTTTCTCCACGACCTCAGGCCAAGAGCTTTCTGACAAAGCTGCACATCATACCCTAAGTTATCTAGAGTTTTACATGCTGTCAAGCAAATGGAACAGAGCACCTGTCACATATACGCAGATCCAGCAAAAGCAGATGCAGAAAATCATTGAACGGGTTATCCAGCCACTGTCCTAGAAGAACAGGATTAAACAAACTGATTCTGTTGAGCAAATGCAGGAGTCAATCAAACAAATAAGTCACCTGCCAAACTGCTCACTTCTGTGTAGCCCTTTGGTAACCTAGTGGGAGGGAATTACCCTGCAGAATTTCAGGCTACTCATAGTTTTAAATATTAGAATAACAAAAGAGCAATAATAAATCTTCATTTATTAACTGATTCAAGGAGGAAGTTTTGGAAAATAAGGATTTAATAGTTCTTAAGTACTTGGTGTATAAAGAGCAAAGTAAATACTGGTATGAACAGATGATACCTTATTGAAATCATTACTTTCTCAGACTTGTTTTTGACTATTCAATAATTGGAATATCTAAGATTTACATAGCATGGAATTAATCTCTATTAATTTATTATTAAATGAACAAAAACCCAGAAGGAAGAAAATATGCTTGTTTTATTTGTTTTATTCTTGATCTTTGTTAGTTAAGAGGAAGTATGTATTGATACTGCTAGGGGATAACAATAGTAATGATAATGCTTCATGCAAAGCTCTAGGATGCTTTTGTTTCTATGCAAGTTGACAGGCGAGAAATAGTTACCTGAATAGGTGGATAAATCTAGGACCAGGAATAAGGTTAATAAGGCAAGAAAAAAGAGTTCTAGAGTAACAAATTATATCATGTTTGTAGTCATAAAAAATACTACTAGAATCAGGCATGATGATGTGTGCCTGTAATCTCTGCACTCCAGAGGCTGAGGCAAAAGGATCACTGTGAGTTCAAGGCCAGCCTGAACTAAACAGAGAGACGCTGTCTCAAAAAAAATCTCCTTGAACTTAGGGCTGCTGTTTATTTGTCACACTATCTCCAATACTTAGCACAGTATCTACATATAGTAATGACTTTATGAATGTGCAAAATAAGGGAAATTGTAGGTGAAGGAAATTAGAAACAAGACTTAAACACAGGAAAATGGTGTAAGGTATATGATAATCCTCTATATTCTGGGTCCTAGTATCGAACACTGAGGAAAAACTAAACAATGTAATAAATGTCAAGCTCAGGATACAAAATAATGGCAGACTGCGAAAAGGAAAATGATAATCAAGACTGTTGTTCAAGCAATGTTAGAAAATTATGCCTAGCCGAGTAGACAACTGAAGCACCTAAGGCAGAATGAAAGTTTCTCTCTTGTCATTAAGTCCTCTATTCAATTACCATTTATCGGGGTAATTAAACACTGGAAAGTGATGCCAGGCTAATTGTTAGATTATGATAATTACACGTCTTTGCTATGCTACAGCTGATCAAAATAAGATGTGGTCCCGTGCACTTAGCTAAAGCTGCTCTGTAATCGTCAGACTTTCATAGAGCACTAGGCCATTTATTACTAATTCATTACAAATCAGGCGGAGAAGCTTATTATTTGTAATGCCCCCCTACACACACACACACACAGTCTCCTGGAACAAGACTCCCAAAAGGTTAAGCACAAACTGCTGCCCTTCATTGGCCCATTTCCAGCCCAATTACACAGCTGAGCAGCATTAGGTGCCTCTATTTGAGAGGGTTCATCAGACTGCTTCACAAAATCCTGCAACCGCCTATCACATTGGCAGGAGCATCCAAGATTCCCTTTCAGCCTCTGCCAACCACTGTTCTGCTTCAAGTTGTGTCCCGGCAACCATGAATTGGCAATCCAGAGGATCTTTGGGTTTGGAGGCTCCCTTCTGCTCAGGTCAGGGAGTTTGCTCCAGTTAGCAAGTGTCGTGAGGAATACAGATCGTACTCCTTCTACCAGACATCCAGTTTCTGTTCCTCAAGCATGGGTCTGGAGAGGAAACTAACTCTCTTAGGAATCAGTCAGAGTTACCACAAAGCTATCAAGAACTGTTCAAATCTTTATAGAGAAAGACTGGAATTCATTTTCCTTGAGCTCAACCAGGCCAGAGTCCCTGACATATCTGAGAGTTAGAAATCTCTCCTTCCATCCCTTTGTTAATCACTTCAAGTCACTGTTAGAAGGTGAGAAGGCAAACGGACATTTAATATTTTTCCTTGGAGTTTACTTTGGTACTCTGCGGCTCTCTCCTGCAACCATCGCTATCAGAATGCATTGAGTTAAATGTTTAGTATTTCACTGTAAGTTCATTCATGGTATGTTCTCTATTAAAGGATTTTTTCCTATTATAACACAGTGTTGTGGATTGAATGTTTGCATTCCCTCAGAATTCACATGTTGAAGTTTCAACTTCCTATATAACTTAATTAGGAGGTAGGGTCCTTATGGAGGTAATTAAAGTTAAAAGGGGGTACAAGGGTGGATCCCTGATCAAAAAGCATTAGTGTCCTTAAAGAAGAAGACACCAGAGTTTGCTTTCTGCCCATGATCTGAGGAGACAGTGAGAAGATGGATTTCTACAAGCCAGGAGGTGAACACTCACCAGAAATTAACCCCTGCTGCACCCTGATCTTGGACTTCTAGACTTCAGAATTGTGAGAAAATTAATTCTGTTGTTTAAACTACATATGGTAAGTTTGTTGTTACAGCAACCTAAGCAACCTAACAGTGGCAGTTTAAAATTAAGTGAGTGATACAGAAGGGCAGGGAGTGGTTCTGAATTATATTGCTGCCAGTGACTTTAGAGCTACAAAAAATCAATGAAAAACAAGTAAGTAAAAATGGCCATGAAGGAAGGAAATAAGAGAGAAAGAAAGAAAACAGAGTTAAACCAGTACTGGCGCCGCCCATATTATCCTGTACATGGCAGATATTCAATAGATATTTGCTGTTCTGAGCAAATGGCTGGTGTAAGGGGAGAAGACACATTATTTTCCTAAGTAGGGATAGTTTCATCTCTGAAATTAACTCATGACACTACAAAAATGACTGTATTATCACCCAGCAACTGTGTTATCTCACTGTTTCAGCCACAGTTTTGCCCAGAGATAGAATAGTGTTATAAAAAAGTCACATACTCCATTTTAGCCTTCCTTGACCCTGAAAATTAAAACAGAATATGCCACCACCCTTCAAAAACTCATACTAACTTTGTTCTAGGACCAAAACAAACCACAAGTCACCTTTGTTAATAGGAGAATATACAGATTGGCCATTTTATGCACACATTTACTGGTGGCCTGTGGCTTAAAACTGGGAAGCAGGGTACAGCCATTCATCACAAAAAATTGTTTTGCGCTACTTAGTATTATTATTTCCTCCCCACACTCATTAAAAGGATATTCATTCATACAGCTGGATCTTCTATTTACTTTTATAGCCTGGACCACAGAAAGATATATACAAGAATAATGCAATCATAAAAAATAAGAAACTAATTGCTCTATCCCAAGGAAGCATAAAGGGGAGAAGGAAATAAACAATTCACCATTTATTTCTTAGAAATAAATCTAAGCACTTTAGGGGATCCTCAAGTGCTATAATATCTCTACCTACTTAAATGCTTGTCTATCTCAATGATGGAGAATATAGTTACTGTTTTTCTTCTTCCACTTTTCTTTTAATTAACTCTACTCTCAAAATGTCTACCTTGGAAAAGAAGTATAATTCAAAGCAAATGCACATGACCCTCCTCTTGAACACTCAGAATTTTTGGTATTGCTATAAGGTCTGAGTGAGCCATTCATGTAGGTTGTGAGGTCAGAGAGACGGTTAATGCCAAGACACAAGACGATGAAATAAGAGGGTGATAATGGGCACTGCATGCTGGGTGACAAGTCAGCACTCTGAGCTTTGAGGGGACAGGGTCACAACTGGCTTTCTTCAACACTCAGCAAGCAGTACAATCCCAGATCCCAAAGTTTCACGGTGTGCACGTTAACATTTTATTGTTATTAAAACTCTCCTTACTTAGAGAGAAAAAGAAAATGTGACCTGGTCAGAAACTCAGTAATGATAAGCTGAGTTAAAACACAACAAAGGAGTTTATGAAACCTATGGGAGATTTTAAATAAGCCTGGAACTTTAGCACAGAATCTATATCCAATGTGAGCATAAATGTGACTATCTCATTTCTCAATTTATTTGCAGAAAAGGACAATTCCATTTGTTGTTATTTAAATTCAACATCTGGGTACCTACTTTGTACATACAAAATATTTAAAATCATAACAAATTTTATATGCTAAAAGGAATTTATACTTTTTCTATTCTGTTTCAATAAAAATAAAGTACACCTTCAATACCACTGGGAAGTAAGGTATAAGCAAATAGGGAGTGCATTTTAATATTAGTCTCTCAGATTTTTGTCTCAGGACACCAAGTAGCTGAGAAAAGATTCACAACAGTCCAGGTCCAAGATTCATCCAAGTATTAATGAATGAATCCCAACCATTAACTGAAAGTCCTAAGTCATGGGTGTTACAAATGCTGACTAGTGGGGTTTTATTAACACATAACACACACTGACCTGATGGGCAACCTTTAAACACAGTCTAGAGGGCCAACCAAAAACGACATCCAGTGCTAGTGCTGTCAAACCTGCCCTGAAGCAGGCAGGCACTGCTGTCTAAAGCTGGAGGAAGCAGGAACATTGTCCCACCTGCAGAAACACCTTTGCTTTTTCTGCTTGTGGTGGTAGTGGCACTGTGCTGGTGCTGTTTACCTGCATGTAGTGAGGACGTGATCCAGAGCTTACAATAGACCTCAACCTAGAGATTTAACAGTACGAACTACTCTAACTCTGGAGAAGAGAAACAGAAAGTTAGGGGTTATAGGAAATGCTTTTTGTTTTTTTGTCATAATTTTTAGGTGTAAATATGAATTTCTGGCATAAGAGGTGAAGAAATACACATACCTAGAACTTCCGAGCAGAACATTAAATTTAATTTTAAGTTTTAAATATTATTTAATACAAGTTCGCAGCACATAATGATGACATTCCTCATAGGGAGTTGGTAGATGCATACGCATTACACATCTTAAGTCTCCTTATATCCCCTTTCCTCTCCTCCCCTCCCCCTCCCTCTTTGAGACATAATTGATTTTAGAGTTGTTTTGAAATATATGGAAACATGAAACACTGCTATTTCATGACAATTAGGACATTTAAAAATTCATATCCCATGTGAGAAAATTGTTTGTTCTGACTAGAAAAATGCATAGAGCAACTCAGAATTAGACATTTCACTTCTTTTTTAATGGCAAATGGCAACCCAGTGTCTTCAAGCATTAACTGAACTAAAGTGGAATTCTCAGCATTATACTTATAGTTAAGTATTTATATACACTGTTGAATCTATTAACTCCTCTCACACAAAACTTTCAATATTGTTTCACTCGACAGCAATTAGAAGCAAGTTACTAGAGTCAGGAACAAAAACCTTACTCAGCACTTCTTAAAAATACCAGCTTATTTGCCTTTGTATGCCCAGACACTACTCATGCTTACTAGCCTTAAAGTACAATAATTATAAATGCACACAGCACGCATGATGTAATCTTGTAAAAAAAAAAATGACTTGCTTATTCTCCCTAGGTACTTGATACTCAACGTTATTTACATTAAGAACCCAACTTCTATATCAAGACTATAGAGAGATATATAAGTACAGGAAATTCTGAGGCTTCATTTCATCCAGCTATTTGCTTTCAGGACTGTTAATTATTTACTCTTTTTTTTTTAAATCTCTAGGAAGAATTTCAGTATGAAGTGGTAACTCCAACATACAGGTTTCATTCATAACTCAATTTATAAAGAAATTCTCTTCTCAGGGGCACCCTGGTTTCCTTGTGCTTCAGTCATTCCCCTCAGCCCTGCCCTATAAGAAGATTTGAGAGCAAAGTGGTGGAAATTTAGCTCATGTTTTCCTAGGAAAGTCAAGCTGATTGTATTATCGACTCTCTACTGCATTAGCAATCTCCAACTGAATTACAAACTGTTTCCCTGCATTATATTGCTATTGTTCAATACGATTTTCATTGCCCTAATGAAACAAAGCTATATAATATAACCATAAAGTACTGATTACAGTTAACCATAATGGAAGGGACCAAATGAAAGACCTATTTTAAAATATTCAAAGAAAATATAAGAAATCTTGATATGCAGTAGCCTTTTTTTTTTTTTTTAACTCTTTTTAGCTTTCTGGATTGGGATCAAACAACACCAACAAATTAATTCTTTCTCTTCCAACAATACAGATGGTATTTCCCCTAAGACAGAATTTTAGGAGATTTCCCAAAGAGCAAGTTTCTCAGGTACTAAAAAAGTAACCGAATCTTAAACATATCTTCTAGAACCGTCTACTTCAAACCAAAGTATTCTCTCAACAACATGAAAGAGGATATTCAAATTTTCTGGGAGGTATAGGTTTCTCCATATCTGTAGGTGATCTCTTTGGAAAAATGCCATCATGAAACCATTAGCGCTTTGCTTATTTGCCCTATATTAAATCAACCAGCAATGCAAATGATCAGGGTGCTGTGCTGGGTTGGAGGCTGCCCAAGTAAGATGGCAAATTCATGTCTGAGGCTTCTGCCTTTTAGCAAAGGCAATGAAGATGATTTGGCAGCCCCATTTATCCTCAGCTCCATTCCCAAAGATAGAAGCAGCAAAGAAATTGTTGGAAGGAACAGGCAAAAGTGACAGAGAAGATCCTTGGACGTCAGTAGTTTTATTATGGCTAGAAGAATAGTACCAGGCACTTGGGATATTCATGCTAGAGCCATTATACCCCCATAAAAGAGTGTATAATTGGAATAATGGGGGGGGGCACAAAATTACCACTTCCCAAGCATTTCATGAGTTGAACCTGAAAGAGTTAATGAAAGTACTGTATGATGCTGTAAAGGCAAAAGATCTGTGACTTCTTCACTTCAAAAACACTAAGACATTTAGCATCTGATTCTCTTTGCGGCTTCTTCAGTGAACAGAGTCTAAATGTAGATTTTACTAAAATTTCAAGATCAGAGACAAGTTTACTCAAGACAAAAAGTCTGGTCACAGGACAAACCATCTGGGGCCCTGCAATTATTCATAGCTCTATGAAGAACACTGATGACGGCATCATCCATGTGGACACAACATGCTGAGATCTATGCGCTGCATCTGATACATTGATATGATGCCAATGTCACAGTGCAATCACCTCAATGCTCAATTCACTTGCATTGTCTCATTTTTTGCACCCCTGAAAAAAGCAACAAATAAATCAGGGTACTGCTAGACCTTTTTCAATAATGTATATTACTTGAAAGATGAAAGGGAGCACACATTTATCTTTTCCTATTAGAGTGCTAATTTATGCAAGTTCGTTTGCCTTTTGTGTCTATTGATTGGATTCTTGTTGTCTCATCCTCTGTACTCCATTAGAATTCTCGCTGACTTAATAATAATGCAAAGTCAGACAAAATTTGCACAGATTTTCATACGCTTTTGGATCTCCAGCCTATTTAAAAGTTTGCCTAAGCAAGACAGTGTAAGTAGAAAATATGGGCAACATGAAAAAGTATTTTGCTTCGTCACATCAGAAAGAAAATCTCAGAGAAGATGAGAAAACTTAATGGTTGAACTTCACTTTTCAATTTTAAGTAGTCATGTCTGAACATTTGAAAAGAGTCCTGTGCTTCAGGCATGCTGAAATTAAAATAGAAACACAATTTGAGATTACGGACTATAAAACCGGTAAGCACAGCTGCTATGTGCTGGCCAGGAATGGCCCTCCTTTTCCAAATTCATTTATGCAAGACGAACTTAGAAATAAAATTTCTTTTACTACGAAAACCAGCCCCAAACAAGGTTAAACCCAGAAGAACAATTTTCAGACACAGTTTGCAATTTATTTGTTCGTATTCTCAAATAATTCTTGATGTATTCCTTCAGTGTGTGTGTGTGTGTGTGTGTGTGTGTGTGTGTGTGTGATCTAAGAGCTGTTTATCATAACACAAAAGTAGACAGAAGTTGCCGACCTGGGTTGTGATTTTAAACCCCAAAATGTTTTTCAATCTGCTTTTTATGGAACTCACATATGTTCTGTTGAACAGTTAATAACCATTTCTTCTTGTTTTTATTTTTATTTTTTTAATTTATCTATGTCCAAAAAGGAAGAGGGAAAACGTGAAAACCCAGGAAGAATCTAACCTCATCCTCCTCCAGGTTATTTCTGGAAGTAGCATTTCCATAATGCAGAAATCGCAAGATGTTCAAGAGCCGGTGCAAAGGGAGGCTTCTCAGCTTATTGAGGATTCTAGAATCGCTCAGGCAGGGATGTTTGACAGAGGCAGGGGGATGCCTGGCAGGTGTGGAGGTCAGCCACCCGAACCTCTCTAAGGACGGCTGCAAATAGCACAAGATGTCCAAGAACACTAACAGGCGTCCTCTGAACCACCTGGGAGGTGTCAATAATAAAAAGTGGAAATCAACGTGCAAAGAAAATTTCCTCTTTAATCCTTTTCATGGCACCTGGCTTTTTCAGCACATATGGTCTGTAAAGTTCGCTAATGTCTGGAGGTTATCAAGAAAATCAGAGATGCTTAAAGTTATTTCAACTTTAGAGGTATCTATCTGATGACTGTGAAGAATCAACTATTTTATTGACTGTGCCAAGCAATATAGGAAAATGGGTCAAAAATAAAAAAAGAGAGACAGAGATACAAGCCACCCAGCTAGTTTCAAATCTGGGTTCTGCTGTTAAACATTTTGCAGCTTTAGCATGTTACATTACCTCCCTGTGCCTCAGTGTCCTTACCTCCAACATCAAAATAAAAATAACATCTCACAAAACATTTGTTAGGGTTAAATGAATAAAGTAAATTAACACATAAGAACAAAATGTACAGTACTTGACAAATAGTTTTTGATAGATATAGGGATGATTGAAATATACAGTAAAAGTCTGAATTTTAAAAATGTATTACAGGGGGGCAGGGATATAGCTCAGTGACACAGCACCTGCCTGGCAAGCATGAGGTCCTGAGTTTGACTCCCAGTACCAAAAAACAAACAAAAAAAGGTATTATGATAAAAGACTCATTTCAATTAATCTTCCTCAGAATATTCCACCTTGTTTCAAACTCCTCCCATCCATTCTTGCTACTTTCTTAAGTAGTTCTGGAAGTGCTCTTTCGTATCTTCTCAAGGCATGATCAAATGTATGCTGAAGTTGGTATATGCTGAATACTATGCAGCAAGAAAGTACACTCGTAAAAATACTATATGCATCCTCATCTACCTTATCCCACCAGAGGTGGCATCATGTGACTTCTGGCTCTTCCCCAAAGTCAAAATGATGATAAAAGGCAAAGGTTTTTAATCCATTCAGGATATGAAGGCAGCCATGATAGAGCAACTAAAGTCACTCACGAAAGAAGACTTTCAGAACTGCTTCAGAAAGTGATAAGAATAATAGGCTAAGTGTGTTCAAAGTAAGGGGGAGTAGTTTGAAGAGGATTAATGGCAGTATGTTTTTAACTATAATTTTTTTAAATGAAACATTGGCCATAGTTCTTGTCACTCATGGTGCCAACATAAGAGAAATATGTACCATTAGATTATTTTCATAATTAAAACAAGTATTTTTGTCAACTATAATGGAGAAATTTTAGTTCTCCGAAAGACATATGGAGACTTTCAAAACTTCTTAGAAACAAAAATTTCAACAGTAATTGCAGTGCATCTTGAGTAGTGTAATTATAACAAATTTGTTTATGAAATAAGGAAAAGTGACCGGTAAGGGAAAGTTTTTTAGCTTGGTACAGAAGACGCTGATTCTTTTGAGAGGCTATCTCAACACACACAGAGAAAACTGAATCACCTTTTGCAGGGTGTTGTAAATATAAATAAACAGAGGACCACCACTTAGGTAATGTGGTTTCTATGGTTTCTATGTAGTGTGGTGTGATGTGGTAAGGCCATCATTAAACAAAAATACTTTCCCAAAAGGTAACTTTGGTTCTTAAATATGAATGAAGTGTTACTCTGCTTCAGAAGGAAATCATACTTGCCAGCTAGTGCATTAACATATTTTCATTTCTATGACTCATTAATACCTGTCACCCAGCAGAATTAAGAGTCCAGAGAGACTTCTGAACATGGTGGATAAATTTTGATGAGAAAGGGGTCTCTGGAAAGAGGCATACAGAAATGATGGAGTTGCAGGGTAAGACATTAGAGAGACCCTGAGAATTCTCAATTCTGCTGAGGTTAGCTTGACAAAGTAAGAGTCTTCACATTGTATTAGAATAAATGAACTTTCTCTACAGGAAGGCCTATTTTAACTTAGACTTTACAATTACACTTCACTTAAGCAATATGATATTTTATTGACCTTCCATCCTTTCTTAATTTGATTGACTTTTCACATGCTTATGTCCTGTCTCTCTTTATTAATTAATTTACTCAAGACAAGAATATTGATTGCCTCTTGGGGCTGCCATTGAACTTGAAGGTTCAGAAACAAAACTCAACCAAGACATAGCCCTGCCCTAGAGGAACTGACAATCTAGGGTGATGGGAAGGGAAATGGTCACACAAATAAATTACCCCAATGAGAGGTGATAAATGTTTTAAGATAATTTTTTTCAGTTGCTGTGAAAAATAGGAAATACAGCACACTTTGAAAGAGTTCATAAAGATGTCACAGAGGAGCCAGCCCTTGAAACATGGACAAAATCATTTTTAAAAGGGTGAGAAGGTGGGCTTCCCAGGCAGGTGATACATGCAACACCAAAGAGGCTGGAATCAAAGAGTTTGATGAGGGAGCAATGAGGCTACCAAGGAAGGCTGGAACTTTACCTTAAAGGATATAACTTTGTCAAGAACCAGTGGAGATTTTTAAGAAGGTACAGGCCAAGACTGGATTTGTGGTCATTGTTTTGGCCCTGGGAAGGGCAGACTAGATGGAAAGAAAGCCAGAAGCAGGAAGATCATTTAGGAATCTATTGCAATAGCCCAGGTAAACACACAGATCCCACAGTTGAGCATTTCTTACCCCCATCACCTGCCAATAAACGATTCACTTAAGCATTTGTTCAGTGGCTACTTGTAGAAGACCCGTCTATACCAAGGTACTTGGCACTGTGGAAAGCTACAAATTAGGTTAGATAATAACTCTTCACTTCAACTTCTTCTGATTGTCTAGACTTGAAGAGAGTTTAAAGTAGGACTTTTGCAGAAAACAAGAAAAGGAGATGAATAAGAGAAAGTTTGCACAGAGAAAGAAATGTCAGAAGAGGGTTAAAAAATAATTCCCAGCATTTCTTCATTATTTTGGGACTTTTAACTTCACCACACATTACAGGATAACTATACAGTGACTGAAAAACATTGATATAAAATTAAAAGACCTGGATTTAAATACATCTGCATTTTATAAACTGTGAGTTGAACAAATCACTTAATTACCTTGTGATTTACTCTTCCTAAAGAAACAAACAAACAAACAGATTGTCCCAAAGTTTCTATGGTCCCATTTCAAGTTAACAGCAAGAACATGCAGAATAGTCAGCATATATTGGTAACTAAATTATTTCAACAAGTAAATAAGATTTAGTTGAACACTGAGGTGACTCCCAACCACTACTGGATTTCCATTCAAGACACCACTTCTGCTGAGTGAGGAGCAGATGTAACCAGACATTCAAAACTGGCACACTGTCTTGTGCCCAGGTGGCACAAGGAAGCCATAACAATTGCCTAATGACTGGCATGGAGAGTTGGAAGGCAAAAATATGGCTAAGACCATAAAAAAGATTCTACTCTTTTGGCCCAGAAAGTGACAGAACTAGGGACAATTTAGGTAATGACAACTGATAGAAATGCCACCCCCGATGGGAAGCTACAAGAGTATTGGTAGTTACAGTTTATCACATCATCATTTCTTCCCAACAGCTGCTCACAACCCTACTGAGGGCCAAAGCAGCACAACAGGAAATGGCGAGTATAATAATGAGAAAAGTCACTGAAGTCACCCTTTTGTAATTTCCCTCAAGAATCTTCTCACCTGTTTCATACAGTCTCATAACATCCAAAATCTTGAGGAGTTTTCCAGGTTCCAACATACCCAATAAAGAAACACAAATATGTGATGTACACTAAATCTAAACTATTTTACACCTGTTCCCTTCTATTAAAAATGATATGGAAAAAAATCTGTATTACCCTCTCTGGGCAAATAAAATTTACTGTCTTCCAAAATCTTTCAGAAGGGAATTAGATGCCATAAATGCAGGGGTAGTCTAAGATTTCACCTATTTCTAAAATTGTTGACAGTATGTTAAGCAAATGGAGGTCACTTCTGGTATTCTTCTAACTTTCCCTTTTGTTTCTGATGAAGGATATGCTGACATAAGTGTTTTGTTGCTATGTGTGGTAGATAGACAGGTCCCAAAAGGTGAGGCAAAACACATCCTTTCAGATGAACTGCTATTGTCACCAGTAAGTTTGGATTGACTATGACAGAAACCTTCCAATATTTCAGATGTTTCAAGTTCAACATTAGGAGGAAGTGGAGTTATGGGAGAGGGAAAGGGATATGCCAGGCAAAAATTTTTTGTTACTTTGATTCACTGAAACAAAATGACTTTTGAACACTATGGAATCTCTCTAAACTTGTTTAGGATTCCACAAAGTTCTTCACTTGTCTACATGACAATAAAATCTTTACTTCCTAGAAAACCAATGGATCAGCCTAATGGTGACTATTTTAAATACAATCACAGCACTGGAATGGTAGAATGCCTTCTGCTTTCCTCCCTTTTTTGCTTTCTTTCTGAACTAGTTGTGTGTATTAAATATTTTCTCCTCCAGATGTCTGTAAGCATGCTCAAAGTTATAATTCACACATCATATTTGTGAAACACTAATGCCTATGTGTTGTCTAATAAGTCAAATTTGTTTTAGTTTTTTTTTTTTTAACATTTACTCCTGAAATTTTGCCTATAATGTACTTGATAGAAACCATGAAATACAGAGCAATTAGAGGGCTAAGGGTGAAAGTCAGGGCACTGAATGTATGTGGCTCATCTACTAAATTCTACAACAAAGTGTTCATTATTTCACATCAGCTGAACTCTGGAAGAAACACTTAGGGTATTTAGAGTTCTAAAATTATACATGTAATATTGTTGAGATCAATCAGAGACCACTCAAACCAATGAGGATGTGAGCATTATGCTTGTATGTGGCAATTCAAAAGTAACACTTAAAAAGTTGCAATGGCCTATCATTTCTCCTATAATTTAAGAAAAATGGGGTAATAAAGCTGGATGCTTTTCATTTTTTTAGATAACTGCAAGAAACTAAGAGCTACTTGGCTTTGGCATTGGCTTCAGTGGTAATTCTTTGGGAGGTCAGAGAGCTTCAAAATGTGTAGAGAACCACACTATTCTCTAGCATAAAAGCTGTGAGTCTAACCAAAACACAAAATGTTAAATATAGTTTATTAGACTATTAAAAGTTTATGACATCACTTTGCCATTCCTTGGTATTCATCAATAAACCCCCATTGATCTCTACAGGAATCTTAATGTAGCCTCTTATATAGTAATACCTATGTGCTCAAGCTTCAAAGATCCATTTATTTCACATGTGTAATTTGCCCACTTATTCCTGCTGAGATAATGCTCCCAGTTTAATTGCCCATAGAGCACCTGGATAAATCAGCTACGTTGGTTTGTATTAGCTGTCCATGCATACACATGTGTAAAGAAAAGAAAGAAAGATTGTTCACACTATAAACTGTAAGGATCAGAATAAAAAATGTTTTCCTATGAACCACGAATTGACCTAACAGATATTTTTAGATATTGCAAAACGGAAAAAAAATTCTTAAAAAATACACTTCGTGAAATTGACTGCTTCATTGCTTTGGAGGCAGAAAATAAATAATCTCAATATACATTAATAAATGTAGATTTATTTATAAATAAGGAAAGAATGAGGGATGATGAATAGATGGATGGATGAATAAACGAATTCATAGAGAAAACATTTAAATTATCCAAACCAGAACACATTTAAGAAAGGTCAACCCTATAAAGCTGACATTTACTTACAGAAATTCAAACCCATTTTTACTTGATGATCAGCACTACGATGAGAAAAAAATCACAGCATATAAAACAAATTATTATATCTTCTGTATTAAACTCTAAAGAGTAAATTTCTAATTGATCTCATTACAGCCATTAGTCAAACATAGTCATTACAGTACACATACCTTGGAAAATTTGTGCATGTGTACACACAGAGGCCTAACTCAAAAATATAAAATTAATATCTTAACACATTAATCCTTCAAATTTGTGAAAAGAAATGGTTTCTTTCCTGTTTTAAAGTATTTATATGAATGTTGTATTCTCATGTAAGACTAATAATACCTATATTATTTTAAACAAATCTCCACTAGATTTTCTAGCTGTCTTTTAAAAACACTTTATTTCCAGATGAAAATACACTGTTATGCTGGGAATTGAAATATATGATACATATTTTTTAGCCTGTACTAATCATATTCTAGACTAAGTTCTAAAACTGGCAAAATGTTCAGATAGAAATACATGAAGGCTTTTTGTACATATTAATATGGAAAGAACAGATAAAGCTCATTGTTTTCTTTAAAAATCTGTCAGTATCTGGTAAAACCAGACAATGACCCATTATAATAAATAAATCTCATATTCAAACGTATTTATTTCATGTGAAAAATATGTGCATGCATTATTGTCAAATTGGTCTTACAGTATCCTGATTTAAGTATAGCTTAAAATATGCTGAGTCTATTATACACAGGCTCTCTTATTTACTACATATATATGCATTTTACATGGGCATCAAATTCTAGAATTGAATTCCATAAGTACCTACATACAGAAGCAAATAAAATTTTATTTATAGGTAACTGAATTCAAGATTTTTGAAGCTACTGACTAGGTGATTTTAAAATGGCACTAGCAATGTGGTCTGCCAAATTTCCACTTCTGAAAATTTCAATACTTTGTGGCCTCAATTTAAAATAAACACAAACTCACAAACTCTAGCAGTTCCAGAGATGAAAGGCAGGCCCTAATGGCAGCAGGTGGAGTAGGTGTTATTGACGTACATGTTGATATGATTCAAGAGTGCTCAAGGCCATCTGATGCTGTAGGCCACCTTCAAAACGAGCAGAGGCCTAACCTGGCTAACTGTCTCCTCTGACTGTGATGGACTTGATTAGAAGAATAATCAGCTCTCGGCAGCCTGTACTCAAAAATGAAAGAGAATGGGGGGGGGGGGAGATTTCATGCATAACTCTAGGTCACTATTAACCCTGTTTTAAAACAGTAAAGGGGTTCCATGTAAACATTTACCCTATAACTACCACAGACACTCTCCTTCTGTTATTTTTCAACTGATTTTATAAAAAGTAAAGCAGATGCTTATTTCAAGCATTCAAAAAGTAAAAATATTTTTTTCACTGAAAATTGAATAGAATTCTGTAATTCACTTTTGAGTAGTTACTTTAAAGTACTTTGTACTAAACTCAATAAGAAAAAAATTGATTTAAGATAAATAGAACTTTTCCCTTAACTACTTATACTTATTTTCATCAAAACATAAATGAAAATATATAAAAAGCATAACTTTACTTCAAAATATAAAGAGTAAACATTTAATCACTGAAAACACTACATTAAAATCAGTTCAGTTCAACCTTCAAAATCTACTTTGTAATCTTCTATTTCTTTCAGTATCAGATCAAAATGACTTCAGTTTCCCATTAACTATGTGCAGAGAATCTTTTACTTAAGCCAAATGGTGATTTATTTCACCTACTATCTCCATGTTAGAAATGTTTAAACCTCAAGGTTTAAATACATTAAAATTAACTATATTAATTTTAAACTCTCAAAGGTGAAAATTTAGGGAAATTTTATAATATGCTAGTAGCCACATTTTAAGTCCTATAATAATAATAATGCTGAAGTCATTTCATTAATATGAGAATGTAAAACAGTATGCAATACTTCATTTGCTCATGAGTTTGCTGTGTTTAGTATGTTTAGACGTAGGTGGGAAGGAATAAGAAAGAATACATTCTGAGGGCAAAGAATTTTATAAATGATTTGTAAATTTTATTTCTACTTCTTAAACTTTCTGCTCACTATAGCTATAAAAATGAGAGTATGAGAGAGAGAGAGGAGCAAGTACGGGAGTGAGTAGAATATTTAAGTCTGAAGAACTAAAACTAGGTTATTTTAAGCCCACTCTATGAACAGAGATGGTTTTATCTGCAGCTAAGTGTTTGAAGTACATGATAACATTAAATGCAGATTCCATCTACCTGCTGGACTCAACAAAACCTGAAAGCCTCCACTGGTGCCTCCAAATGTAACTGTCAGTCAGCTGATGTTAAAACCTAATGTCTTTTCCATGGCCTTACACATCTGGTCCCTGTCAGTGTCAGCAGGACTTGTTGGATACGGTGTCGCAGCAGGCAAGATGATTTATATGCACAGACCCAAAGATCTCAGCACTCATTCAGGGGGTGCACTTCATCTGGCAGACTTGCCATCAACAAATGATTGGCTAAAACTAAACAAAACTTTACATCCTGAAATCTGAGCATTCTCTACTCTTCCCCTCAACTAAGATCAAGAATATATTTAGTTAGCCGGGGACTTCACAAAAGATCCATGTCAACAGTCTATTAGTGAGATGGGGGGAGAAAAAGGCACACTAGACACCTCTTTGCTTTGGCCTCTGACCTCTTTAAGCTGGCACATTTTTAAAATTCTTTGTGGGATAAGGAATTCCTAACCGGCTACCCTGAGGTCTTGAGAATAGCTGGTGTTCAAATATGTCCAGCATTTTTCCAGAAAACCTTTAAGTGAGGCACAACCCTATGTACCAGACAAATTCAGAAGTGGATATTGCCTTTATCAAATAAATTATCTAAAATAGTGCATCAGATTGCAATGAAAAATTCCTCACTGCCTTTAACCTCTCTTATTCCTTCTTCAGAGGAAAAGACAGAGACATCTAACAACATAAGGAACCGTAATTGTCTCCTTCCTTGCTGTTAAAGCTCATTGTTGCAATCTGATAGTGGATTAATTCTCTCTAGTTTATTCAATGTGAGTTATTCTTTCCTACAGGTCTTGTAATGAACTCTAAAACTAACACTTTGGTCCAGTTAGCATTAGCATATGCTCAGAGTAATCTGAATGCTCTGATAGTCACACTGGGTACAGCAAATGTGATCCTGATAGTTTCCTACGAGAAAAATGTCATTCATTGCCTGGAAATGTATCACACTCTGCTGTTGTTAGAATAACACAGTTTTTAGACTTGATGAACATAATATGATGTTTAAGGTATTAACTTCCTTTCATTTAGAATTGTTAATTGAAAAAGATTTAGGAACCTAGTGAATGATTTAAATGTCATGGTATTTCACATGCAAAAGGTTAAGGATGAGTTCCAGGATGGTAGGGTGGTGGTTTAACTCCTAAACGGAAGTGTCCATATATATCAAGCTGAAGTTAATTTAACCTAAACTAACTAGGGTGTGATACATATTTTTATCCCAGAGCTCCAAGCCATTTCCCACATCTCTCTTTAGGAACATGCTGAAACTTGCTTAAGCACTGAAGGAAGAAAAAAAAAAGTAAGTAATGGTTGTTTAGGTAATGTCAGGGCAGTGCAAATCATCTTTGGAAGCAGCCAGCTGTTCATGCACTGTCATTTATCCAAGCAGACTTGTTCGAACATGCAAAGCAGTGGGTTACGGTGCTTTCTATCTAGGTAAAGGTGTAAAAAGTGGCATGTATAGCAGCCAGCAAACAGGAGCAAAATCTTTTCAGATCTTGCTGAACCTCTAGAGAGTTAAAAAATATTCCATTTTAAGAAAAGATGTTTTGAAACCCAGTTTTGCTACAACTGTGCCAGAGATTGGGGTGTGTGTATATATGAGTTGAACAAACCACACTTGTCCTAGCAAATCCATCTGGCTTCCCTAATGCTTTGGGTGGGGTCGGACCCATAACCTCCTGCTACTCTTGACAACTCATCTTTTGTCTACTTGAGCTCTCCGCTGGAGCTTGCCTCTTTGTTCAAGAAAACCATGTAAGAAATCTGGGGAAAGAAATTGGTTTGAAGTTTGTAAATCCACTTCCTCAAGGATAAATGCTGTTCATATAATCACATCATTTCCCAAGAACCTGCATGACCTTGAAGGTACACCTTGACTCTGTGCAGTGGCACAGCTCTTGTATAATGCAACCCTTTGTGCTCATTGTGGTTTTGCAGGTGGAGAATCCCTTCTTCCAGGTTAAACTTTCTGTACCTCTTTCTGCTTTGTCCCAAATTGACTGGGCCCAGGAAGCCACAGGCTTTCCAGTTAACCTTTGGTGAACAGCCTCAATGGTCTGTCTACCCAACTTCTCTTGGAAAATCCCTTTTAACAGGCTCCCACTGTGCAAATTTCAAATTCCAAATACTTTTGAAACACAACTTTTTTGACCTCATCTGTTTTAACTTTCACTGCTGACTTGTTATTATCTCCAAAGAAATCTCATTTTCCACTTAACAGTGTACTCCATAAAAGTGATAGGAAATGACCAAATAGTCTTTAGAGACAAAAGCACTCTAGTCCCTTTAACTGGCCTCCAGCCATATTACTCATATATTAATCATGTAATTTGAAAAAGTTAGTTAACTTTAAGAAAAACAATAATAAGGGATACTGTGAGCCAGAGAGAAAATGGGTGAATGGAATATTGTGCTATCTGCTTGATTTCTATACACTGACTGCTGCTCTAAAAAGTTAATTCTAATTTTGGACCAAAGAATACATAGTGATGCTCTGAATTACCTCATTTATGAGCAGCAACTCATTGCTACAAGTCTTCATTTCACATATTTTAATTCATTTATTCCTTTAAACAACTTTATGAAATTAGTGGTATTGTTCCCATTTTGCAAATAAAGTAACTGAGATGAAGAAATATTCTAGAATTGATTTAGGGTCACTAGACAAATGGAGGCAGGGTTCAAATCCCATCTCTCCTAAATTTCATGCTCCTCATTCTATAATCTTCATCTTTTTTTCTAACCCACTTTGCTTACTCATCATAAATTTATTGTTGGGACTGACAGTTTAGGGACAAATTTAATGTTTCCTGGAAGATGTTACTTCTGTTAGATTTGTATACTCGCACCTCTTTGCATTTTTGTTATTAATATTATTATTGTTATTATTATTTAAATGGTCTCATGTGATACACCTTCCATCTGTCATTCAATAGCCTTCACAGAGCTTTATCTGCATATCAGGCATCGTGCTGCATGATAGGATACCAAGAAAAATACGGTACAATTTCTATGCTCACAGAATTCAGCCTAGTCATAGGGACAGATCCAATTAATTACATTTTGACATGTAAAGGTGGGATTCCCAAATATAGCCTTGAAGATAAGAAAAGGCTTACCAGAGTCAAAGTTTGAGTAGGAGTTATCTAAAGTTAACAGACATTCTAGGTAGGATAGACAGCAGGAGGGAAAAAAGGCAATGAGACGAGAAACAAGATGCTCAGAATATGGACTACTACAACTTTTTTTATGAATAGTGAGATAATAAACCATAGTTTTAAATAAAAACTTTGTAATATTGTCATGCAGAAAACAGAGTGCTGGAAGGCCATAATTTGGATAAGTGTCATAAATTATCTACTGAAATCATAAGAGAAAGGAAGCCTTGAATTCCCTTCTTCTTCACAACCCTGTTGAAAACATTGCTAAAGTGATCAAGTTTCTCACATGAACAGTGCACTTTTTAGGAAGTACTTTTTGTACTGCCTTCTGTTGTACACAATAGAAAATGTAATCACCCATCATATATCAGGAGGAAAAGACAAAAGAATTTTAGTCATTGGAGACTTTAGTAAAATATTGCTGATATTTTAATAAATGAATTCTAGAGCTTTGTCTTTTTATTTTGATTCTCTACAAAGACTAAGTACAAGAGTTAATTTATCTTGACAAAATACACTTTTTCATAAATGCACACCTGACAATTTTTTATTCTTGAGCCTAAAGAGCACTTCTATCTTCAAATTTACTTTGAAATTAAATATTTCATTTTAGTAGGTAAAATATCAATTGGAACACATCTTTTTTTCCAAGTTCAAGACACAGAAAAGCAAGATGCCTTGGGGGAACAATGAAAGTTGAGGAAGTGCAGACAAATAGAGAAGGTTACAGTGAGGAGAGTCCTGAATACCCTTTATCCTATACCCACAGTGTAATCTAGCAACTGCCTGACACCCACAGAGGTGGAGTCAATTGACTAAAATCACTAGGTTTAATAATCTCAGGGTTTAGAGAAGATTGAATTCCTGAATTCCCGGATAATTTTGCAAAAAGTTATCTCCTGGGGTTTGCAGTTGAAGACCCTGTGAAGTTGGCATTTTCTTCTTCTAGAAGATCACCGTTGCACAAAAGCAGAAGGAAAGTGGTCAGAGTTGAGATGTCTGACAATGGCACACACACAAGGATACATTTAGCTTCCAGCATGACGGGTAAGTTTACCTGCAACCCCATCTGACGATACATCAGCTGAAAATGAGCACTTCGATGGAGGTGGCTTTCACGGCCAGAACTCTGTCCCCAGTTGCCAATGGACACCACAGACTGCTTGATGCAGACAGGTGACTATTGCCATTTCATAGTCTTTCTTCTCTGAGGGTTCAGCTCAAATATTTATCCTTAGAAAATATTTAGGCACTATAAAGGCAACTTTTTTGCATGCAGTTTTGAATTTTCTGGTTTCACACTATCTTTTGAACCCAGAAATATACTGTGCTATAGGAAAACTACAAGAACCAATAAGGAATTACATGTAGAAATGACTTGTTGTGCTAATCAGAAGATAAGAAACCTTTTCTGACCCCTCATTTAATAACCTGCATTAGAATATAAGCAGAATGATATGTAAAGTTTTAGAAAGTATCTGTTTTGTGACTTTGCTAAAGCCTTCCTGATATTAGTGAGACCAGAATTTTAAAAGATACGAAAAATGAATTTAAGAAATGGATCTAGCACCATGAAGCAAAGGATTATGGGCCTCATCCATTTCAGCTCCGTGTCTTCTATTATTGCCTGCTGACTATTTCTGCTCATAAGGGACCGTGAACTATCCATGAGTGCAAAATGGATACAGCACAAATTGATTCAGTAACATCACACAGACATGTATGAATAATGAGGTTCAGTTGCAGTCTGTCACACAGCAAGCATACCAGTGTAACTGATTTATTGAAAACTTGAGTGAGTAGAACCTCATTCTTAAAGAAAGTATCAGTTGTTTATGTTTTGGCTAAAAAAAAAAAAACTGACCAAACCAAGACTCTTTGTAATTTAAAATGTGGAAGGGGGAGCTAAAACTAGCATACATTTATTTATGATTCATTCAGTATCATAACAAAAAATGGAGGGAGGGAGGGTAAATGATACCAACATTATTATAACTTGAAGAATCATCAGAGGTACTAATAAATTGAAATTCCCTGAGGAAAGCTGAGTCTTCCTGTGGGTATCTATGATGGTTAGAGGAATATAGTCTATAAAACAAAAGAAAATGAGTTTGTTCCTAATCTTCCTTCTTAGACAGTACCCTACAGTAAGAAAAACAAAAGGACACTTCATATTTATTCTATACCTGCCATGCAAATAATGGTAGGTGTGCCCTTTAAAATCAAAGACGACAATAACAATCTCAGGCACAAGAGTCCAGTATTTTTGAAAGTACACTGTATTTCTTTATATTTTCAGAGTAGGAAAATTTCAAATTTTGACCATCTATACATTTAAATAAAAAAGGTAGAAAGCAGACTAGATTTCTGGCCACTAAGATCTCTCCCAATTGTCAGATTTCAGGAGACCTTAAAATTCAAAAATAAAGCATAGACAAAGATAAGACTTTCCTAAAAGAGAAAGAGACTGAAAGTAAAAGCATGAGTTTAAATGTTCATAATTGGGCTCAATAGTAGGGTGCTTGCGTAGCACACTTGAGGCCCCGAGTTTGATCCCCAGCACCACACAAAAACGTAATTACAACATACAGTTGTAAGAAGTTTTCAGATGAAGCAAGGTCAAATACACACATAGAAGTTAAACTTGCCTTAACGAGAGAACTATTCAGTAGCGCTTTTTAAAAGTACCAAGGTATCACTTAGAAAGTCACTGAGTTCAAGCCCCAAACAGCATCTTTGGAAATCCAGTTAATACACCCCTAAAGAGAGGCTCCACGTGCCAGGTATTAAATACAGAGAAGAACACCCTTTCTAGAGGTTGTAATCTAGGCAAGAGAAAATGGGAGATCAGGACTCAGCTAAATCAACCTGGGTCTGCTTTCAGATGCAGTATTGCTTCTGTAGGTCTCAAGTGTTTAATCTTTTTACAAGAATAACAAAGGATCCCCTTATTACTTCTTTAAGCATAGCATTATTTTAAAAGTGGCAAAAGTTAAGCAAATCTAGCAATAACTTGATTAATCTATTTAGTCAGATTGGTTCCTAAAGAATCAATTATTTAATATAGGCGGTAAATAATTTTTTTTAAAAAAAGCATCTGTAATTTATTCACTGGCCCTAGGGATATCTTTGGAATCAAAGACAGCTTAACTGAGTTCTGAAGTTCTCACCAAATACTTGTTCATGTTTTCAAAGGGCCCAGAAAGCAGCAAGGCACTTTCTGCTCCAGGCTACACATTAACTAAATTCCAATGTGTCCTGCACAGAGCAACCTCCTGATCAATTATTTCCTGCAACTCTTTAGAACCTCCTTTTGTTGAGTTTGTGGTTAGAACCTGAGATCACTACAGAAATCCTGAAAATGCCAAGACACACAAAGACAAACACACACACACACACACACACACCCCATGCAAAAATTCCATGGCTCTAAACTGCGCGCAGCTGTCTTTACAGCAAAGAGTGCAGCACTGAGAGAATTCAGAAGTGGTAAATAGGAAGACAGTCTGTGTGGCAGGAGGTATGCAAAAGAACTAGAGAAGAGAGAGAGTAAGGGAAGAAATGGGAAAAAGAGGAATACTTTGTTTACATTAAGTTTGTGGATTGAGATTTTTATGTTGAGAAATCAAGTGAGCAAATGGTACAAGTGCTGTATTTATGATCTGATATTTTTAAAAGGAAACTGCTCCATAATAAACACTTAGAATGCAGAAAGCCCATGGTAAACAGCCTCAAATCTTTGCTGTGAGCTGAACCTAAAGTGTTGCACATAGCAAGGTTCTTGCAAAACTAGTAAGTTCTTGAGTTTGCAGAATTTAAATCACCAGTTTAAAGGCAACAGCAGCCTCGCCAACTTCCCAGAGACTTTGTGATGATCAAAACATGAGGATAGAGATGAAAATACCAGCAAAGTGCAACACTGTATCCTGCTATGTGGCACAGTATTACACAGACTGCCTACTTCCTATGGTGGAGAAGCATCTCAACTCCCCAGCAAGCAACTCAGTGGTCTCAGCTAAGCCAAGTTTGGTTTGCTTCTTCCAGACCTATCCTCCCAAGCCCATTATATGGATGATAGATGGTGCACACACATTAAGGTTCGAAAGGTTCATGAATCTGAAGTTTGTGCATGAAAGTAGCGAGAAATACTGTATAAAGAGGTACACTGCTGAGAAAACAGTTTGCTAGGATGCAGGAGACCTAGGCTCTAGCCATCCTGTCAACCAGCTTATGCTGTGATCCTGAATATGTCATACATTCTCTAGGGCTTGATTGCCTCATCTATGGAGAAAGGGAGCTGAAACTAGATTAGGCCTCAGGGTAAACATAGTTCAATATGTAGTCTTCAATTCTCAGTGTATATATAGTTTTTATTTTGCACTAAAATACAACTAAAACCATTCATTAAAGATTTAGTCATTTCTCCAGTAAATGTGGCATATCACTAACTTAAAAAAACACATTGTAAAATAACATACAGCATAATTTTAATCACATTGTATCCACTCACATACCTCAAACTCTATCAATGTAATATAGTCTGGATGGTGGCGTTACAAATAAAGTTTATTTTCATCAATGTGCTTTAAAATATACTTTTATTTTTCTTCAATGACAGTATATTAACTTTATGATTAGAAAAAAATAATACTAGAATTGAAAACCTAAGCCCCTCACTTAATTATTTTCAGGACTGTCTTCCAATATTTTCCTAACAAAGATCTGTGACATACCTTACAAATGCATTTGTGTATGTGTTCATGTATTTTACAAAACACATTTGATGATAGAAATTCTGACACTTTGTAAAAACAATTGACCTAAACATTTTAGAGAACAAATAAAATATTAAAATCTGTTCAGGGGATAAGAAGGAGTCTGCTAATCAAAGGAGTGACAAACTTGAGAATTAAAATATGCCTACTGCTTGGGGAAGCTATAGCTATAAGAATGTTCTTATGATCAATTTAAGATTCATTAACAGACAGAGGTTTCTATATTCTTTCATATACTTCCTTTTCTCTTTCCATCAAATGCTATGCATTTTTGGTTTCTTGTGAGGATGATCTGAAGTTACTAACACTGACTTTGAAGGCATAAAGTCACATCTACCAAGCCTTATCTAAGCACCTAATTGTGAAAATGTCCCATGTAGCATCAAGTCTCTTCTATTAGATCAAGATTTACTCTGCATGAGAACAAGATGGCAAGTGGGTTAAAAGCATTAAGAAAATAATTTTTAAAAAATAATAATTTCAAAGCTCAGGAGAGCTTTTAGGAAATTTTAATATCAATCTTTAAACCAGTAGCAATGGATACAGAGAAGGGACAGTGAGAAAATTGTAAGGATTAAAAAGGAGGCAGGAAAAAAACTAGGTGCACCCTTCCCCTACCTTCAGACTTTGGAGCCCTGGCAAGCTTGAATTTTCACCCTAGGGTGAGCATATCAGCTGCTTGAGAGCTTCAAGGAAGTTTTGGTCCTCTCCTCTAGGACTATGTGTCTGCGATTACCCTGCATTCTTTGTCACCTCTGTCACAACTTAAACCCTGAGACACTTTGCGATGAAAATGCCAGGTATCTTTGCCCCCGCCCCAGGATAAACTAAAAGGAACAAGACTGTACTTTTGCAAAGGTGAGACAAGTTATGGCAGTGGTGCTGCTTCAAAATCTATTGTTTGTACTTCCTCAGGGGACAAACCTGCTCTTAATTTTCCAGAGAAACAAATCAACACAGAGGATTCTGGGCCCAGGCATTCCCTTCCCTTCCCTTCCCTGCCCCAAGTCTCCTTGTCTGAGGTGGTAAACAATTTCATTTCCTGCCCAAGCTTTCTACAATGAACTCCAATAACTCAGCCCTCCATTGTCCTGACAGTTTAGTTAAACCCACAGAGCAAACTGTTACAAATAGAATCCCAGGCAAGAGGGGAGTTGCCCACAGGCTCAAATTAACTACCAGTCCCCAAGTAGCAAACCCTCACTTATCACACAGAGTGAACTCTGAAGCAAAACCAAATTCATGAGCCAAATCCATCATGCCAGGAAAGAAGGGAAAATAAACACCGTGAGTCCATGGCTACTGTTTCCACGGTCATGCTGGACTCCATGTCCTGACAAAGACAGTGCTCCCAACCGTCCCTCCGCCTGAAGAGGTAAATCTGTTTGTAATGCAAAACTCCTTTACTCTTTCTCTTTTTTGTCCCTGAGACCAACACTGAGCTCACTGAGGAAGCGTGGCCTAAGGGTTTACACCTGTGACCCAAACTTTCCATTCTGTGTGAGATTTTTATTTTTCTAAAGAAAAACAATTCAGGGAAACTTTCTGAACCACTGCTTTTCCTTAGGCCAATGGTTACCAGCAGCGACAGCAAACCTTTTTAGTTTCAAATGTGACCCAAATTATGACTTACGTTACGCCAGATTTCACCTTCACTTCTTTCCAAGTCCCTCCCCAGGCCATCTTTTCTTGCATACCCAGAGTGAACATCAACATTTAAGCCTCTAAAGATAGTAGTTGAAGGCTACCTGAGAAGACAATTCAATGTCATTTCTTACTGTTTCCTAGATCTTGTTCTGTCACAACTTATGTGGAACATTAGTATTAACATGAACAAGTGAGTTTGGATGACATGGTAGAACGCCAAAGTTTTGCTTTATTCCAAAGATGCCACATGGTATGTACTGGGCTTTGTCTCATAATCTTTGGGCCAGGACAACAGCAAAGCTATGTGGTGATCAAATGAATACACAACAATTAGCTTATAAGAACTTAAGCTCAATATAACTGAAAATCAAATAAACAATAACTAAATAATTATCAAAAGTTTTATTCCCGAGGAAATCGAACATAGAAATAGTGGTGATCTACTTTGCTTGAGCTCTGGCTATTCCAGTTTGCTTACAGACATAACCTCTTATTCTAAATATATCAGTGTGGTATATATTGACATAAAAAGCGTTTCTCACACAGATGCACACAATTTAAGCAAGACAGAGCTAAAGATCCTAACTAAGTAACAAGGAAAAGAGAGATCAACTATAGTTTCAGGATACTGGTACCAGACCTGCTCTGTGCTCTACAACCGCCCAACTTTACCTGACCCATGGTGACACTGTAATGTGAGAACCATTATCTTCAAACTGACATGAGAAAATATGAAGCACTATGAGGCCAAGTGACTACATCAGCTACTGAGCCGCCAAGTGCAGAAAACTAAAGATTTGACCCCAGGTGTTTCTGAGTCCATCACTTTTCATGACACCCTGGTTCCAAAGATGATGCTCAAGTAATTAAGAAGTTAATCCTTTCACTAAAATAGTCGTCTCTCTCTAGGTGCCAAAGCTTCTCCTATGACACTAGAACTCCACATGGTTTTGGAAACAATGGAAATGGACAGCTCATAAATTGTGTTAAGCTGTAATCTGTGTCAAAGGTGCAGGTATTCAATGCTGAGTCACTGCTATGCTAGGCAGAGATAATACTTTATCCTTCCCGTCCATGTATTCTAGCCAGTTAGCTAGGAGTGGAGAAAGTTAGCTCAAGCACATCTGGCAACTAGAGCTGAAAGGATAGAAATGGTGTTTCTTTCAAATTCCCTTTCCCACTCCCACACCCTAGCAGGCCTCAGTGTCTGCCTGTTTTAATGATTCATACCTATGGGAACAAGGCTGATGTCACTGGACCGAATCTGGGTGGATGGAATGCTACCTTTCCAAGCTGGGTTGCATGAGGAATATTCTTGCAAAACTGGGTTATAGAAATTTTCTTTATAGCATTTGTCTTTCCTACTTTCTGTTGCTGCCAGTAAAGTCAGATCCATAAAGGAATAATCTTCTCATTATATGATTCAGTGTTCGTCAATGTTGTCTGCATAAGGTAGTCATACACCACACACTTGGTGTCTACAAAAGGAGACAAGTGGAGCTTGCAAGTGAGTACTAGGTGAGTTAGTATGTTTGGTCAGCAAGATGCTCAGAGCTTTCAGCATTTGGGGTTGGTTATTAAGAAAGGCTTCCAAAGTGTTCGCATTTGACTCCAAAGTTGTAGAAAGTATGACAGCTGGAGTCAGCAGAAATGGAAGATAAAGGTTTCTTTCAGCCTGGGATAGCCTAAGAAAAAAAACTACAACCCTAAATTAATTGGGAAGGGTATTATGTTTGCCTTAAATATTTCTTTTACTTCTTCCACAGCCTGGATCTCTAGCCTGTGTCCTTTGTTGGAACCTTAGTCTTGATAATAAGGAAAACCAATCTTTAAAAGACTACTAAGAGGTTACAGAGTAATTTACATTTAAATAGGTAATTACTGAACAAAATCGAAATATAAATCTAAAGCAATGATTATAATGGCAAAATTTATATAACATGACAAGTGGTGGGACTGCTCAGCACCTATCATATTTGTAAAGTGAATGACTTAGATCTCTAACAGTATTAGGAGGACTATAGGTGATATGTGGACACAACATTAACAAACAATGAATCACATCTCGAGAAGAGAAGATTATTCCTGTATGGATCCTCTTCTAAGTAGTAGTGGAGAAAGTCTCAGCCTGATGCTAACAGGTCTCTATCACTTCTCTAACACTGGCTAATCTCTACTTTTGACACACAGAGAGAGTAGGCATCAGGATCAGAGTCTTCTTGTGTTACTTCTGAAAAATAATATTTATTCATGGCAAAGGGAAATTTAGTGGAAGGCTAAAACATTTTCAAACACTTGAGCGAGTGCATGTGCGCGTGTGCACACACACATACTCACACATGCACATGCACACATCTATTAGGTAAAAAAAAATGCTAGGATCTCTAAAGAAAAATTTTAAGTAAATTCTGGCATAAGCAATATTTGCAGAAAGCAAAATTCCTGAAGGTTGAGAAACCCTTTCTCAGAGCCCGCTGGTAAAGCAACTTTACTCTTTGACTTCACTGATTCAGAAGTAAAATGCAAGAGTCTGAGACAGTAGGAATACCAGCTCTGAGTATTAACAGTAGCAGCCCCAGAGGCAGGGCATGGAAACACTCTCATGCTGTCTTTCCCAGGCAGAAGCAGGAAAAAGGCCAGTGACCCACTATCCAAGGTCCCTTCCCTTGGCACAGCAAGTCAAATGCAATCCAGAAAAGGTAGCAAATGTCCATGCATATGCGGATATCAAAACCTGGCTTAGGAGTTTTTACCCTGAGTTTATAATGATAGGAATTTCCATTGCAGCACAGCATTTTTCCCTTTTCATGATCTATTTATGCTGCATTTAACACCCAATGCCATCTTTTTAGAAATGATCACATACAAAGTCATATAACTTTCCTTTTTAAAAGCAGAGCTGTATATGTTGTGCTTTAAAATATGGGTAAAAAAATGCAAAATCACAGGTTTTTTTTCAAAAAGAAGAATCTTGACTGTCCTTTGTTTTGTCAGAAGGAAAGTTTATCACCCAATAAAAAAGAAATTATACTTGTAGCTTTAAATAGGCAAGACTCACATTGTCAAAAATGTACATATTTTCTTGAAAATAGTCACCCTTAGGCAGGAAAAACAAAATTGCTTTTAATGACAGAACTTTTTAGATTGTACTTGGAAGAGAAGGGTGTTTATGAGAAATAAAGCTAATGAGTCACAGGACAAAATAAAAGGAAGGATGCTGTTCCTTTCTTGCTGATGCATAGCTTGATAAGAACAAGCCCATGTAGCAGGAATCAATTAAAGGTCCATTCCTGACAGTAATGTGCCAGGTGACCTCCCTTAGAAGGAGGCCACTCCTACCCTGAAGGTGTTTTTGAAGTCTTCCAGGTCTAAACAATCACACCCCCAGAAATTAAGGCATGCATTCCAGGGTGTACAAGTGTTAAAATCACAGCATTTTTGGTGGTCCATCAGCTTTGACAGTTCTCTTGGTTGAAACTTACAAAGCTAAACATATTAAGCAATCCTCATATTTTCAACAATGATCTATAGGCTACACTTGATGTAGAAATAACCAGCTGGACTGTTAAAGAAAAATTAGGTCAAACAGGTTATTTGGCATCCTTTAAGCATCAAGGAAATACAGCTGCATAAGTAAATGACATTTTAAAAAAAGGAACAAGTCTGAAATGTTGTCAAACCAGTCCGTGTGTTGATAAGAGTATAGAATTCAATTTCTTATGGGTGGTTGAGGAAAATCTGGCTTCTAACACACTTGCTGAAATTTAAACCACATTCTGCTATAAGCAAGACCAACTAAATGGTTAGTTTAAAATATGCAAGAATCCAGCACAAAATGAAAATGTGGGGTCCCTTGTTAAAAATGTTTAAGAATTTCATTATAGTAGCAGCATAGCATTAAAGCAATAACTAGGCCCTTCAAGCACTGGTCCCTGTATGATTGCAGGCTGAACATCCACCAGACACTACCCTCTTCTCCCCAACTTCACTCGTTCTTTCAGGACATTAAGAAAGTCCTTTCTAAACCACTGTCAGAGAGTTGGCCATCACATATTCAAATGAAAGTAGATCTTCAAATACCCTCAACAATACTTCCCTTAACAGGTTCCAAGATTGGCTTGACCTCTCTCTCCCTCTCTTCCTTCCTCCCTCCTTTCTTTCTTCCTCTCTATTTCCCCCTCCAAGCCTGAAATAAAGACTTCTCAAAATATTTCAGTTTTCTGTTGCAGAGCAAAGTGAAGGAATTGCATGGTTGTTAACAACAGGCAGTTCAGTATACTGTGAAGGAAGAAGTTAACAATCATCTGAAAGTCAAGGCCCGTAGCCTCCCTCTACCGTCTGGCTGACCTTGCCACAGTGGTGTCTTTCTTTTCTTGTTAATGAGTCTTTCAACACTCAAACAGGATGTCAGGTATGAGAGAAAGTTACTGCCCCTTTCCTACCATGAACCCTAGAGACGTTTCCACACCGCAGGAATCCCTGTTACTTTCCAGAGCACGACTGTGCATTGTGGTCTAACCTCAAAATGAAACAGATGTACAATACCTTAAAAGAAAACACACACATTCACACACACACACACACACACACACACACACACACACACCAGAAAGAGAAACCATTTGACAAGTTCTATTTCTGAATTCTAGTGTTCATTTTTGCTTCTCTATTTGGAAGCTCTGAATTATTCTTTTTGAGTTTAACAACTCTTTCTGGCAATGAAATATGAAGAGGTGATGATTTCCTCCAAAGTAGGAGGACATTAACAATTAAGTGTTAATGTGAACACCGTTAACATTAATGCAATTATAACTGTATTCCACAAAGGGCAATAGGAAATAATTACTCTGATTCTCAAGTGATAGTTGCAGAAGAATGAGATTCTCAGTCTAAAATTCATTAGGAGGGGCTCCGAAATGCAGATACACACCTATCATTGGAGGAGCTGCTTTTACTGCTATAATGCCAGCCCTGTCAAAGGCAAAGCAAATACTCCATGCTGTCTGCTTTCACTCCTGAAAAATGGCCGCAGAGGGGCCCCAGGACCATTGACTTACTTCACCTGGGCCTGCCATACACTACTCAGAAAGTGCTCATCTGAATAGCAGAGATGTCATTTTGAACCTCCGCACAGGACCAAGGGCAGTGATACCTGATCATCATTGCATGGCTTCTGAGGATGATGAAGTGTATCAGTGGAAATGAGTGATCTCCAATTACCATATGCATGTCAGCATTGAGACTTGACCAGAAACAGCAAATGAGTCATTAACGCCTATCTCAGTTTTATCTGATTAAAACTGTAGGACTAAAGAGAATCTGACAGAATTAGTCAATTGCACATTTTTGTTCTATTGGTGCATGGATGGAAGTTTAAAATGTGTTTCTTAAATTTTCTATCAATCCTCAGTAGTCCTTTGACTATCTGTAAATCTTCCAATTATTTGTCAAAAATTAACATTGCTAATAATAAGTAAAATGAACTTTTTATAATTTTACTTTCTATGCTCTGGTAAACTTGCCCATAAGAATGATGATAAAATGAAATCAGGAGAAAGATGTCTTTTTGTCTCTTTCCTTCATCAGACTCCCATTTGTTAGCAACTCTGATATTTTCTTTGACATCCTTATATCTATCAGAACCTATGCCAATGCAACAGGCTCACTTAGGGCGTATTGTCATCTATGTGAATCAGCATTACTGCCTCGTAACTGGTCTCCTATGTTCTCTTTATCAACCCCCCCAATTCATCAGACTTTCCAGGCTGAGAATACAAGTAAGTGACTCCTCCTTCCGTGAGATTAATTATGATCATGCTTGGTCTTTCTGTCCTGCAGGATTTGGCACCACAACCCCAAACTCCTCTATCCTGGTTTTCTTTTATGCTGTAAACTCCCACCTGCATGCCTCTGTTGATTCTCTTTGCTTCCAATTCCCTAAATCCCTCTCCCAGGCTTTTCTCCATGGTGAAGTTCCTCTGTAAAGCTTTTACCACCCTCACAGCCCACCAACAGCGCTTCATTTCCTGAGATCACACAGGACTGAGGATATTATCGCACTTGAAGTGTCCAATTATAGAAGTGATCTTTTTCAAATATCAGAGCAGGGCCCCAATTACATTATCTAGTACTTAGTATTGATGAGAACCATATCTCTATGTATTTTTAGGCAAGGTTTTGGGGCGCATAGTCTATAAAGCCATGTTAGTCAGTTGAAGACAGAAATATTAATCCTCTGGCTGGAAAATGTGGACTGGATAAGCATTTATACACTACTACTAACAGGTTAATCTACTTTAAAATTGTGATAGGGTAAGGCTATGCTGCTTTGTGATGTTGTACCACGGATTGTGATGATGTCTAACAGTACACCTGCTACGGAAAGTATACTTTGAGGAAAGTATACTTTGGCAATAAATTCACATATAAATGGCAACCAACAAAAATAGATTGAAAAATTAAAGAATTTAGTTTTCTCCTTCACTATAATGTTTGCCATTATTATATAGTGCTTGATATATCTATAGCAAGTAACAAAATTATTGATACTATAGTATAATAGTTATTATACGTATTTGAAAATGTCTTTATTGTTTCTTTCAACACCTAGTTAGTCACATCTGTGTCAGCATATTTTACAAATAATCACTACTCTTTTTTTAAATCTGCTCTGACAAGTGAAGTTTCTAGAAATTGCAGAAAAATCTATAACTGGTCATAGAAAACAAACAATGCACAAAACCACACACACAAAATATAAAATACAATTAAATATTTTTTTATTCTACAAAGGTGAGTTAATGTGTGTTTTGAAAGAAATTTAAAAATCCATTGTTTGTAATACTTGGGCTAGTTTCATCTACAGTAATTAGACGTCTTGTAGATCTCACAAACAAGTAGTCAAATCAACACTTCCCAGAACCTGTTTTCCTATGTTTATCGCTACCTCACAATGCAGTCATGAAATATTTTCTGCTGCAAGGGTTTATGCTTGCAATGAGTTAAGAGCATGTTTCTCTCAGTCACTACAAATAATTAATGTTGATAGTACAAATACTGATAATTTTTTTTAACATTTTAGATGTTAAACACTAGAGATTACTAGTGAAGGTCTCAGAATTTAAACAAGAGCTTGATATCATTCTTACATTCCTGGCTGCTTATTAGCAGTCATCACTCCACAGTTTTCATATTAAAGCCCTGGGTACTTAAAGACGTTAGTTGTTAATAAACTTTGCCCAGAGGACATTAGCAGGAGGCATGCATCAGGTGACCGAACAGTGCCTCCAAGGACAGTGGGACTTGTCAGACTGTGCAACAGGATCTCATGAACCTGTCTCAATCAAGTTAATTAGAGACATCTGCAGCACAAGGATCAAGCCAAGCCTGCTCTGGCAGCTTATTTGCACCAAAGAGGTACAACTCATGTGGGAGGCAAGAGAGCTAGAATGACAAACAGATAGTAATCAGTAAGGTGAGCTGGCTCAGTCATCTGAGCATACTCAGCACTGAAATAAAGCTGGTAGGGCCCAGGGACGCAAATGTCGAGCTGATGAAAAGGCTGAAGGATATTTGAACAAACCTTTGATATTCTTAGCCCCTGCAGGAATCTCAACACTGTAAAAGGAGCCCCCATCCCTCCCCTCAGCACCTGCTTGAACTCTTCATTCACCTATACAATACCTCCCGGGGTTGCACTCATTCCAAGGACCCTGATCACTGTTTTTCTGCAAACAACTCTGCTCTCTTCTAAGATGTTGTTACTGATGGAGATCTAGTGTTGGAAGTTGTAACCTTTGTACAGCTGACATTGTTTGAAACTTTGCCTCTGGTACTTAACTCCACAGAACTCAAAGCTTGGCTCTAGAAGGCCACATCATTTTCAGTCACTGCATACCAGCCCTGGTGTTTAGCAGTCTGGCTCTTCTGATATTAGCAGTGTCTGGCTCTTCAAAAAATTTTTCTTATACATCCTCCTTGTTAAAGTAATTCTTAAATTCCAAAAAAATGAAAGCAGCCAGCTTCTTGTAGATTTCACTAATTCTGCTTTGCATACACACACCAACAAAACTGACAGATCTTCACAGATGACAAACTTTTTTTTTCCTCTGGATTATTAGTAGGGATGCTGTCCTATCTTCATATCAACTATAATTCACTGAGAAGGCTGACAGAACTATGCCCAAAGTCATAACTGTGGGTATGATAGATCCAGTTTTCAAAGCAAAATGAATCTGAAAAATACAGTGAGCACAACACTTTACAATTTGAAGTGGAGTGGATAGTATACCATGACACACTCTTCCAAGCTCTACTTTTCTGATTCAGCATTCTAATTTATCAGTAACTGAATGTTCATTAGACTTTAACATCCACATAGTTAATACACTACTGTGATGGTTTATATACAGATATAAACAAGAGATGTTGTAAAGTCATGGCCTGTGATCCAACTTCAGCTCCATATATCTATCTTTTAGTCAGCACAATGTTTCAAAGTAAGCTGAACCAATATTTAGAGATTTCACACACAGCGTAGGTTTCTACCTCCTCTTGAAAAATAAAATCGGGCATCACGGGTTCCACATTCTCCTCCCATGGAAATATTCACCCGAATGGAGGAGCTCTTAGCCCTTTTGTCAGTCTTCACTCATCCAGACTTTCTCACTTGGTTATCTACTTGGCTGCATTAGCCATGTAAGTTTGCATGCTCTGCCAAAGAACCTTTGTCTTTGTCACTTCTTAAAGTTTGTCATGAAATCAGTAATATTTTACAGATTGTCTTCCACCTTAAAAAATAGTCATCAGCACAGAACAGCCAGAATAGAGTTTTCAAGGATTTCAGACAGTCTGAATTCCAATTTTGTATGTAAAAATTTCCCAGAGGATCAGAAACCCTTGTTGAGTTTTCCTCCAAGCATGGCTAATACAGTACAGGGAAGTGCTGTCATGCAACTATGCATCTCTGCATTGACAATGAGAAATGGTTCAATTGTAATTCACCCATCTATAGCATCCTTGATGGCTTTAACCTGTTGGAGAACATATCTATAGCATATCAACTTTGTGAAAAGATGCCAGACCTGTTGGATTGAGCACTGGTTAATATAGGGACTACCATTTTAACTTGTTAAATCTACATTGGAATGAAAACTACTGGTAATAGGTCACCATGTTCCAAAATAGTGCTGGTTGACCTACCAGGGGTGAGAACAATAAGAGGCCAGAAAGACCAAAGGCAAAGTAGAGCCATGAGTACTCAAGGCCATTGTAAATGAATTCACTAGGACAAATTATGATGTCTCATGGCTGTCATTCATGGGCCATTAAATTTACATAAAAGTCCCTGTCTAATGGGACAGATTGTGTCCCACTGTTAAGTGTTTGTGCAATTTGAGGTTACTTCCTGCTTCTACACATCGTATGACTATGTCTTTCTAAATAAACTTCTAGACTAATATGTTTACTTGGCTGGGAAATGACTACACAATAAGCTGTTAAAGGATGTATGCTCAAGTTACTACCTGTGCCATTTGTAACATGCTCCCTATTGAATAAAGGTGTCACAGTACCACAGTGAATAAACAATCCTTTTTCACCTTGTAAGCTATACAGTATTAAATGTTAATAATTAATTTGTCATTGTGGATTAACACACACGAGCTTTTCAAACAGACACTGGTGCAACCTCACCCCACCTTGAGAGATGGCTAATCATTTCATAGATTTCACACTTATCCAGCTATCGGTATCACTGACCTCAGCAAGCTAAGTGTGAAACAGCAGATGGTTTACAGTGCTCAGTAATGCCCTATGAAAACTTATCACTGGAAACCGTATTAGGGTTTTGGTAGGGAATGACCATTTATGTGAACTTTCCAAGAAACTCCAGAGAAACAAAATGCCACTGCTGTCCTCATCAAAGGATTTGGTGAGGATCCTGGGAGAAAAATGTCAAGAGATTCAAAGATTTTCAGTAGCACAATATTTTTAAAGTGCTTCAGAAGCTATTTTAATCTACTGCATTGCTAAAAGGGGAATAGAGCCTGAAAAGTCAGTGAAATTTTAAGGGCTGTTGAGGGATCATGCCAGTGATACTATAACCTCCTGTAAGACTTACACATCTTAGGATTGATTTGTCTCTGGTATCAACAACACAGCTGAACATTTCTCAGGGAACAGCCCATTTGTACCATCCCAAATTGAGAGTTGTTTGGATAGGTTTTCCTGAGATTTTGCCACTTCTGAGTTGCAAAATACCCAGGCTGAATGGTTGCTAGAGCAATGGGATACTATTAATACCAATACTACCTAGATTCTTTAAAAATGTTTAATGTCAAAATATTTTACAAGTGTGAATTTCAAAGTTGTTCATGTCTTTCACAGCATGGCACCCGTTTGAAATGGTGCAGTCTGAAAATCAATAAAATATGAGGTAGAAGATGCCAGGTTGGTTTGAAATTTTTTAAAGAACTACACTCTTGAGAACGAAATAGAGTACATAATACTTAGAATGGAAATAGGTAAACCTTTATGAGTCTATATTTTCATAGACCCCCATCATGAAGCAGAGATTCAGTACTGTTTTACTGATAAACAAAGCTATCAACTGGCTGCTAGCTGCTTAGAGATTCAACACAACCATTCTATTCCTGCTGTTTTTCCCCCTCTGGCTTAATTAACTATAAAGTAAATGAAAATGACCAGCTCAACAAGATGATCTGAGTAAAATTTAGGAGCAACAGTTCATTGCCTTTCTACCAAGTCTCATCCCTAGAATTTTTGGTATCAGGGATTCTTCGAGTCTAAATCCTTATAAAAATGCTTTATGTTTAGTTCATTTAACTGCATTTAAAATGCTTATTTTCACAAACATACACAAACATCTAGACTACATTGATAGGTTGCACAAAGGAAATATATTCCTTTCATGTTTATTATATCATAACTCTTTAAGAAACAGTCTGATGTGGCTCACAAACAAGAATGAGATATAATGAAATCATTAGAACTTACACAGCCTAAAGCATAAAAAGCCAATATCAAGGGGACTGGAAATCGATTATGATGAAAAACTCCTTCAAATCTTACATGTGTGGCTTGAGTGTCTCCTTATGGTACATGTATTACTATCTGCAGGGCACTGCCAGGCTATGCCATTGAGCAAGAGAGCCTGTGTAGCGACTGAATACAAAGCCAAGTCAAAGAAAGTTCTGGGTATTTTTTGTTTTTATTTTTTTGGTTAAGGAGAACCAGGTGTGTTGGAACATGTTAGGAATTCCAGTTACTCAGGAAACTGAGGCAGGAAGATCATGAGTTCCAGCTCAACAAGGACAATTTAGTGACAATCTGTCTCAAAGTGAAATAAGTAGGTCAATATGTATATAAAAGATATTAAACAGAATAGGAGTTTTAAAACACAGATATCAATGTAGCTGCTTCACAGCTTTCCCTTCCCCTAAAACAGATGAAGAAGTAACTTGTGCTCCTTTAAACTAAGTAACTCATGAGTAATATCTGGAAAAACTCCTTATTTTTCTGGATGGTTTACAGGTATAAATCCAGACCTAAAGATACATGTGTGACTATAAAAATGCAGAAGGGACATGTTGGAAAAGGGCTTTCCTTATTTGAGGTATTACAGCCCTAGAACATTTTCTGTAACACATTATAATTGTAAAAGAAACTCTGGTGATTGTATTTATCACATTCTTTTGTTTTTCAGGTGTCTTTGTCTAATTTTTTTTTTTATTTTCCTATAATCCTACTTTCTTTTGGGTAGGCCTGATAATAGCCAAGTCATAGATGAAAAGGGTTTCAAGGTGTGGCTATTGGATTAGTCTTGACTAAATTCCACCTGTACTGTTTCCTTTTCACAGGATGTTTCTTTTGTATTTTTTTAAAGTCAGGTAAAAGTAAATGTATTGAGAGTTTTCACTGTTTAGTAGTTTGTTTGCTAAATTATGCAAATCAATATCTCCTGAATCAAATACATACCTCCTCTCAAGAGAGTTCTCCTTGGTTATGAAACCCACTTTAACAAGCTATCAATCAGAAGCTGATATTTAGAGGTAGCATAACTGATTGATAGCCGTGGGATTTCTGGCCATTTTTAGTGATAACTATGGAAATACAGGAGAAGGTTTTTAAGCTTTAAGAAGGAAAAAACCCTGACCAAAACCTCGACAGATACATAATGTCTTGATAGAAATATCACTCATTTTTATCATACCTAATAATACACATGTGTTTCATTACACAGTTGTTTATGTTACACCTTGCTGATAAAGATGCACCCTGCTTCTCATGATCCGGCAACATGCACATCAAGCACAGTGGTCAGACATCCATGGAAGAAGAAATAGGCAAGAAATAGATGGTCATAAAGACCTAGCTGAGTAATAGTCTCAGCATTATTTAGTAATGCTTAGTTGCTTGCTCAAATTCACCATCAACAAAGGGCCTATTTCCCCAAGGTTTGCCCTGTGTAATTAACAGCAACAAATACTGCCCCTACTCAGGTCAACCTATGGGATTAGTTACAAAGGTTTTGTAAATTTCAGAAGATATCTAGGCAGATGTCAGGAAAACACACACACACACACACACACACACACACACACACACACACACAAACACACACAAGAGCATAATGGATGCAGCCACAGGCATTAAGTAGTTTAGGATTTGTGAGACTCAGACAACCAATACATTTTATGGGGGAAGTCATAAAAGTCAGACAGGGAAAAATATATAGCATGAAAGTTGCAAACTTCTAGACAGCATGTAAAAAATGCTGAAAAGTGGCAGGGGCAAAGGAAGAAACATACCAACCACAGCTCATCGGTCTTGATAAATAAGACAGGGTCACCTGAGTTTACTTCTGGAACCAATAGAAGTCCCTCAGTATCTAATTATTTTTGTAAATGAATTGAATTTTTTTTCATTCTCCCATTTACTGTTGTCATTAGATTAGTTCATATTTCATTAGTTTGCTTTCTAAAATGAAATTTTTGTTTTATTTATGGAATTTTTATACTTCTCTAAGACTGTTTCAAAAACACATAATTAAATGATGCTAACCTTTTGATCAGAAAAGAATGCTATACCCAAACAGATGCAAATATATGCCGACAAGTCAAATTGATTAAAAGGGTCAAATTCAAGAAATTAATTTTTTAATTTGGATTTTAAAGTAATTTGTAAGTGTAAGGATTGGGAACGACATTTTAAATAAAAATTAAGTCTAATGACCTCATCCTAACAATGAATTACTCTAGTTTGCCAAGATTTGTTCACACTTGGTAAATAGCACTGCTCATTTTTTATGACAGTTATTAGTATTTAAAAAGGTTGGAAACTTTCAATTCAGAAGTCAAAATATTGTCTTGGTTGCCAACAAAAATAATTAATAAAACACCTCTAACCCCAGGGTAAATATGTAAGCAAGTGCACAGTAATGGATAATAAAAATAGCACTTCCTTCCACATCTGGTGCTAATTAAAATTTGATCAGAGTAATAATTGAGCAATGCCCAGGCTACCCTTGATTTTTCTTGCAGGTTTCAGTTGTTCGACACAAATGCACTGACCTCAATAAATGAAAACAGACTAGAAATCTAAATTACAGCTATTCTTATTCAGGTCAACAAGTGATTTACTGTCACTATGGGCTTTAAGGTTACAGGGACATAAAAGTTTTCTAGGTAGTCACTTCCTACCACTGCTATTCATGAACAAGAAGGTAGCAGAAAAGTCCAGGAGACTTTTATTCACAGGCATCCCCTGCCACATACACACACAACTCTGTCCATATACAAATCTTAATTAAAAATGAAAGAATAATGTATTATAAAAGCTCTTCTCAAATGACTGTGTTCCAGGCACATTGCTAACACATTTACAGTTAGTATCTAAAGTCATCACAGCATCCTGAAGTAGACTCATTATTAGTCCCATCTTACAAATAAACAAACTGAATTTCATATATCCTGAAACCCATAGTTTTAAATTATTCTACCTTAAAATAATGGGAAAAAAACACACGCCACTACATTTAAAAAAAAAACAATAAAAAGGAAACAGAATTTCCAGTGTGTACTACTTATACAATCTAAAAATACCCTTCCATAAAAAAAAGAATAAAACCCCAGAGTTGAAATACTGATTAAATTCTACTATTTGATGACTAAGTCCTATAAGTATCTGCTTATAGGAGTGTAAAAAATCATTGGAAAATACAGGATAATACATATTCACATCTAAAGTGCCTTGTGGATATCCTTCAAATATACAAAGGTTGAGTTGAAACTGGAAAAGTGACATATTACCATTTTACATAATTGCTTAATGAAATACACACTAATGCTTGAATTAAAGAATTTTTCATAAGTAAATGCATCAAACCTTTCACATTTTTATCCACTCAACATTCACTGTTTTTGTTTAAAATTAAATTGAATTCCATTTTGTCAACCTACTATTTTTTGCCCCATGAAGGAGAACAACAATGTATTCACGATACTGCCTGCCTGTAAGAAACTGTTTAATGACACATAAAAAATACCACCAGCTATACAATATGGCAGAGTTCAACTTTGTACAGATGTGACACAGGCTATGGCAAAATACTGTCCTGTGTACTACACAGAAATCAAGACTGATGACACATGCTGTGTCCCCACATGCTCTGTATTCCAGTGGGAGAGAAGTGCACCGATTGTGTGATTACCCGGTTCCCTTTGATAAGTGCATTTAGGCAAACAAAACTTTCAAGGAGAGTTTCATACAGGCCTTGTCAGAAGAAGCCACAATTCAAGCAGAACCAAGAATGGAGACACTGGGAAGACTGGGATGAGAGGACACAGAGATGGTGCAGGGGACTCAAACAGGGAGCAGACTGAAGGCAGCTTGGGATGCTCCTCGACTGTAAGGAGCAGTCTTGGCTTTTGCAGCAGGGAGTGATCACATGTTTTGTAGTATATTCAGACATGTGACTGAAGGAAGTAATTCCAGTAGCCAAATTAGGGACAAACAGAAGTCAGGAAAAGCACCTCCCGGATTCTTGGAGTGAACAGTTCAGGAAAGAATACCTGAGGGCTTCCACAGCGCAGAAGGGTGGGAAGCTGACTTTACAAAACGCAAACTGCTCAGAAAAGAACAGAAAGGAAAACCTGGAAGAGACAAAAATCTGAACAAAGGGAAGGCGAGATGGCCTCAAATGACAGAACAAATAAGGAGAGATAGGTTAGGCAGACAAAAGATGGGTGTAGCAACTGACTAGTAGAGTTTGAGGAGCTGGCAGGGGGCATCTGTACATTTAATTCATTCCGAATATATTTACTGAGCTCTTACTACATGACAGGCACTGTTCTAGGATCTGGGAAGACATGAAAAGTATTCATCAGGTAACAGGAAGTTACAATCTCCTGCTGAGATGCAAAAGCCAGAAAAATGGACTGAGAGATATCCCACTGTAAAATGACAAAATCCTATGGTTCTCCTGTATTTGGGAAAATTTTAAGGAGGAGGAAAATGAGTTATGGCACTGAATGATAGAGTAGGGTGTGGTGACAATCTGTCTTCATGATAACTGAGGTCAATGGATTTGGTAACATGGATATCATGTTTTCTCTTACTCCTGGTCTTCACCATCAGGCTGGGCCAGAGTCCCATGACAGAGAACCAACAGCAAGTGTGCCTTTTGAAGTTAGAGATACGCAGGCATGGTGGCAAATGCTTGTAATCCCAGAACTATGGGAATCTGAAGCAGGAGGATCACAAGTTTGAGCCTGACCTTTGCAACTGAGTGACTAGCTAGACCTTGTCTCAAAATTAAAATACCAAAAGAGGCTGTGAATGTAGCTCAGGATGAAGACCCTGGATTCAATTGCCAGTGTCACCAAAAATAAAATAAGATAAATAAATAACTAAAAGGAGGAAGAGTTAAAGTTTTTTGATGATAGTAAAATGAAAAGACAGGGTGGTATTTTGATACATTGTTCTCAGCGATAGGAGAAATTAGTGATTCACTCTAGGGCATCTGATAATGCTCATAGTAAGGGATGAGGATAGCTCTTGTTTTTCACAATGTATGCAGTGAAAAAAGCAAAAAGGAGAGGGTAGAGTCAGGGTTATAAAATGGTCTCATAACAGTTCTAAGCTTTAGAAAACCCACTGCCTTTCATAATATGTTATATATAATTTAAAGACAAATTTCTGAAAAAGATAACACGTGCTGTATAAAAATGCTTATGATTGGAGTTTAAGCAAATATACTTACAATTATCTATTATTTGGAGAATAAAAATTTACTGTAAATGCTCAATTTTAAGACAAAAAAAAAAAACAGTAACTGTCTTACTGATCTAGGAATCAGTGAAGCCCTATACTCACTGTCCCAGCCCCATATTGGGTTCTCTTAGCCTGTTCTCTAAACCAGACCCAGGCCCAGAGAAACAAATAAAGGATGCATCTGCTGGGACAAGCCTACTTGCATCTGTAGCTGCTAGACTGCTCTGAGGGGCAGCAGGAATTCCTCTGGGCCTTGTCATGATATCATTTCCACAATGTAGCCTATGAAGGCAGAAAATGCAGCTGGTATTTATACAGGGTATTAGAGAAGGACCCTCCTGTGCCAGCCTTAAAATGACAAAATGTCAGCCTCAATCATCTGGCAGGCTTTGGTCTCTTTCTGTAACCCCTTTCTTTGTGGCTGCTCTTTATCTTTATACATATATATATATATATATATATATACACACACACACATACATATGACACTAACAGAAGAATAAATTGAAAAGAGCACTGATGCAGAGTGTATTTCACGCACTGATGCCAATGTTTCATATCTCATGAACCTCGGGAAAACAATTCATAGAACTAATTAGTTTACAGTGTTTAAGCAGCTTGTTCCTCGTTTTTAATCTTCTTTATGTAATACTGTGAACAAAGCCATATTATCTTCTGATTTTTTTATACAGTTTAACAAATATAATCTCCCTTTTCTTTCCAAAGATTACTTCATTTAGACATCAAACTATGTTGTCCCTCCCCTACTTCCCAGGGAAAAGGGATATAAATAAATTGACATCTACTTGCACAGGTCTCAATGGTCTACTAGACCCACCCAGGCCCTAATCCTCTTTGTTGTCATGGAATCCACCTGGCTTAATTATATTTACAGTTTTCAACTATAACACACAGCATGCATCTTTTCCTTGAATTCTTTACATCTTCTTGAATCCCAGTCATAAATTATACCCTGGCCAGTGTCTCCTACCTAGATTCTGGGTGATGATGGAAACACAGCATTAGGACCTTAAAGAAAGAGTCCTGATAAATACCCGCTCAGGTACAAGAACATGACTTCAGAGAACTCATGATCTAATCAAATCCAAGTAAATGAAAACGGGTACACGTGTGTACAAATTAACTGGGGAGAAAAACCAAGAAAACACAGAAATCCAAATTTAGGGAAGTTTTATCTTAAGTATGACTCTTAAACTGAAACGTGTATTTTGCTTTTCTTGATACACACTTAATTGCTAAATTTCTATGATGTACAATTTTGGTATTGTTAAAAAAAAAAAAAAACCAAGCAATTGAAATCCAAGAATTGGTTAAGGTTCTTGTTCAAATATTATTATTCATCTAATAGGTGGTATAGCAAAGACATAACTTCTTGCACTACCAAGAATCTGAAATAGAGTTATTCCCCAAGAGAGACATTTTTCAGGTGGCAGAAAACCTACCTCAGACTTTTATTTATACATTTGAATCCACATTACTAAGGGAATTTTATGGTCTTGGTAAAACATACTATTCAGTGCAAATTTTCATTTTGCTTGCCTGAGAACTGTTTCCTGTCCCATGGTACTGATCGGCCTTTAGGTTCACCCCATCCTTAATTGTCAAACAGATTCATGGTAACTCCTAATTAGTGCAAAACAGGTAACACAGCTGCGACTCTGCAACTGCTCAACACCTTTACCATCTATATCAAGCTGAGCTCAGAGCCCTCTCTGCTCTCTTCCAAGGTTAATGGTTTCAAGTCTTCTGAGAATTATGGAGTAGGCGCCCACAGTGAGGGAGGATGCCTGGCATTCCAAACCACTGCTCCTACTACTAATGGAGTCAGCATAAGAAGCTGCCAGTTCCTAGAAAATGATAACACAAAAGAAATTTCACCCTCACTGCACAGCTTCCAGATCATGTCGCAGATGTGATTCAGAACATGGGACTTTTAAATGGATCTATTCCAACAAACATTGTGCATATTATAGTCACTGAACTTAGTGGAAAACCAGGGATGGTGGTATCAGATGGTCTCTTGAAAATTCTTCAGGGATTAAAATCATGAGTCCTGATCACACCAAGTATATATTTGCTCCAAGATTCTATTGTAAGAGCACTAGCACTGGGAGTGACACCATCAGGAAAATAAACTCTGTCACTTTTTAACTGGCTGCAGACAAATTCATTAAATAGAATGATTGTGAAGAATTGAATGAGAGAGTGTATCCAATGCCTAGGGTATTTAGGTAGAGTAAGGGAGAAGCTGAAGGGTGCTGTGATACTCATGATTACTCTACATTTGCACCTCATTTCTGAGAGATAGGAGATAGTGGCAAGCAGATACAGTACCGGCCCCATGGACATACAAACAGAAAAGGAAATATGTGTATAAAATAAGTGTCACAGAAAAATAAAAGATGGTGAGAAGGAAGAAAAACGTTTCAGAAGAAATGGAATAATAAGGCAGAATGTTTTAAAGAGGAAAAATGAAGAAAATAAAAATTAAAGAGGATGGTTTGAATGTCTAATCCTGTCTCTTTTCTTTGAACTCCCATTCAAATCTTTTGTGCTTCTCGACTCTGTCTGCACTATCTCACCCAATTTTAGTCTAGTTTCAATGTGGAGTAGTCCCGAGGTAGAAATGACTAGAAGAAAAGAAAGTTCCCATAAAGAATGAAAAAACGTTAAAATGCAAATTTGGTGTTAAAAAAGAAAAAGAAAAAGAAAGCATGACTCTACGCATACTTCACAGTAGCAAATTCTCAGGCAGAAGTGGAAGCCAGCAAGTAACCCCCTGAGGTGTGCGAGCATAATATAAGTGTTTCAAGTTTGCTGGATGACAGATAAACAGCTAGCCCTGTTCCTTACTGAATGAATTTCTCTCTTTCCTTTTTTTTCAAGTCAGAAAATGTGATAGAATTGGTCCTCAGGAAAGAATGAATTGATCTGTTAGCTTTTTGTGTTAGGCCAGAAATAATTATTGCTATACATACTTCCTATGGATTATGTTCAAAAGCTACAGATACTCACTTATTCTGTCTTTATACTATAGGAAACTAATCTGAACCAGGGTTTGCTTCACTGACTCTCACTTATTTTAAAAGCCAGGCTTAGTAGGGAAGAAAAAGTCAAAGAGATTGATCAAAAAGGGATGAAATGTTCAATCTGGGTAAGCAAACACGGTTTCAGATAAAGCGCTCCATGGGTCTTGACCTCACCTCTGTGTATGAATTCATTGTGTAATATTCCTTTTTAACTCTAGATCTTTGTGAGCTTATTTTCAATGGAGGATGGCAATTGATTTGTTTTCCATTGAACCTCGCCAACTGGATTCGGAAGCAAGGATGGCATATTTAGATGCCCTTAAACTTTCAGATTCACCTTTAGAGTGTGCCAAGGCAATGTCACATTCGGGGTAAATGCTGTGCAATTCTTACTAGATTAGGATGAGAAGAGAGGCAAAATGACATTAAAGGCTTCACCATAAAATAGAATCGATTCTCTATTGACTCATTTTTGCTTAAATTAAACTCCAATCATCTGATGGATGTGAAATCACAAACAAAAGGAAAAACAAATCAGATGATTCCTAAATGTGTATGTAACAGAGCACCTAGGCCCTGAGGATACCAAAAAAAAAAAAAAAAAAGGAGCCACCAAATTCAACCTGTGTGTTTTTATAAGCACTTATTCAGTTTACTGGCTTTTCCTTTAGTATCAGACTGAGTGAGGGATCGTTAAAGTTAACAGATGTACAAGATATTACTCAATCTTTGAGAACTTAGCAGATTCAGGTCACTAGAGAAATAAGACATGCCCATAAGAAAGAATGGAGTGATAATTCTAAGGAAATACATAATTAAACAATAGAGGGTGGCTTGACTAATATACTGAAATCCTGAAGATATAAAGAAAAACAGGATTCACATATAAAGCAGTAGGGACATCTAGAGCTCTATACCCACTTTCTTTTCCTGAGCACATGAAAATATTAAAGCTTCCCACTACTTCGCAGGAAGGTAGGCTTTGCACAGAAATAATGTGAGTTTCTTATGGACTCAAACAAGATTCTTTGATGCTCTCTAACATAAAGGCCTGTGTTGACCTGACAAAACCACAAGGTTTGAAGTAATTCCTGTCACTGAGTCATTCATGGAGACAGTTACAGTAACACACTGTCAAACCCCTTTGACTCTGGTGCTCTTTATTACTGTAGTAGAACCTATCCTGTCCTGACTAACATATACCAAAGAGAAGAGGACCTAGAAGAAGTGACTCTGAATTTGATTTTAGGATCTCCTCAATATATTTACTGTCGTCTCTTTCTGCCATAGTCTGTCTCCATAGCTCTCAATTGAATCCACCTCGTTGCTGCTTGAGCATTCTAAGACTTACATCTATTTTAAGTGGCAGGTGGACTTCCCTCACACAAAATGAAAAGAACAAGTTCAGCATAGGAACAGAGGCTTATTATGATCTAACTTGTTTTGTCCTGCTCTAGCACCCTAAACCAACCACATTCTGCTTTAGCTACATGTATTGCTAACATTGCTTCTGCCTAAAATGCTTCCCTCTTCCCCCTGGTGAATACCTAATCAACTTCTGGCAATATTCCCTTCCCCTATGAAGCCTTCTCTGCCTTTCTCACTCCTCTCCTCTCCCCCTTTCCTCCCCACCTCTTTCCTCTCTTCCCCTTTCCTTCTCTTCTCCTTCCTGTTCCCTCCCCTCTCTTCTCTTCCCACTTAGTATTTAGTGCATTCGGTTACAACATGCCATTCCTTAAAACTGTGTTTTCTTGTCTATCTCTGCCCATGAGATGGTGAATTGCTCGAGGCAGGGACTGAATGACATTTGTTTCCTCCAGAGTATCCAGCACAGTATCTGACAAGCAGTTGGTATTTGCAGAAATAATGAATAAATAAGGAAACGAAGGAATGCGTGGATGGATGTTTCATGACGGTATTAGGTTTATTCAAGAGCAAAGTAGAGGTTTATTGCAGTGTGAAGCCTAAATTTAAATAGTTAAGATGGTGCCAAATCATAAAGAGGAGGGATTCTTCATTTGATCCAAAAGGCGATAAGAAATCATTGTAACTTCTTCAACAGGGAAGTGATGCAAATTCTGTTCAGATTGGTAGCACCTTGTGACTTGAATGACAGCTATGTTTATGCCAATCTTATTTTTCCTTTGACTATAAAGCTCTTGGAAAACAGAGACTATGTCTTAATCATGTTTGTATCTCCCATAGCAACAAGAATAGTGTTTGTAAAACAAGTGCCAACAAATATTCTCTGAATTTAACTTGATAAAGATTATTCCCTATGCTGCAAGGCTGGATAGGCTAGCTAGCAACCTATTGTTTTATATCCAACATCAGGTGGGAAATGGATTTAAAAGGAGTAGAGCTTGTGGAAATGTAGAAATATAAAGTCAAGACAGTCTAACAGCCCAATCAGCAGCTATCAAATTCTCTAATATAATCTTTTGAGACTGGGATTTGGGAAAAATATGGTGGCATATTTACAACACAAATGTTGAGAAGGACATTTTGTTTTTTCTAATGAAGAGATGAGTTTTGTGCTGTGATACAGCTTCTAAAGTGACAATGATACAAACAAGAGAAAGTACACTATAGCTACAAGCAGCTAGAAATTTGGTTTCCCACCTAGTCACTCTGTAAAGGTATAAAAATTTGGTTTCCCACCTAGTCATTCTGTAAAGGTTTTTTTTTATTTTGATCATTCGTTCATTTGGTTATTTTCTATCTATAAAATAATTATTTATATTGGCAAAGCAATGTCGTTTCCAAAGTTTATCCAATAGTCCCACTGGATTTATTGTATGTTTCACATTGACTTTATTCACTGACTTTCCAAAGTCAGAGAAGATGAATGAAATAAAGGAGCAATGTGTTTGTCTATACTTCTGCTTTTGATTTCCCAGATACTACTGTTAAACAGGATTTGGTTGAAATTTTTAACATTATGGTTATGACCACAGAATCCTACAGACATCCAATTATTTTACAAATCCCAAGTCAAAACAGAACTCCACTCAGAAGCTATACCTGGTTTGACTGTAAACCTCTTCTGTACAATGCACATACAAACACACACACATACACACACAGACACAAAGTGAAGTTTATGTATAAAAGAAACATCAGAGTGCAAAACAGAAAATTTCAAGAGACTGTCCAAAGCCTACACTTTTAAGTCTTAAATCTCCCAAAGTAAAATAAGTGTCTGAAATGGGATTCAAGATCATCAATAACTTAACTTTTTCATTGTTACTAATAGTATATCATTTATAGCAAACTTGTGCATTCAACCAGGTACAATTTAATACAATTTCACAGATATAAATTTTCCTTGGGTTAATTTTAAAACCAGAAAAAGTATTATTCTGATGGGACGTAGAACTCCTTTTATTGAACCCTACGGCTTTGGAGAATTTTGATTTTGGGGCTAATTTGACCCCACTAACCTGCCCACAAAGGCTAATGTTACTGCTTTACTGCTGAGACCAAAAAACAGATTTTTCAGATCATTTATGATAAAAAGAGAAAAAGCAAATGCTCATGACACAGACATGTGCAAGACCATTCTTCAGGTGGTTGTGGATGATCTAGTTGTTTACCCTCACACTGTTTCTTACTCCTAGCTCTCAAGGAGAATAGTAGAATGTACTGGAAATACAAAGTCAAAGCATAAGGGGGAGATCAGGCCAGAAAATCCCAAATACTGTTCAAGGTCTCCCTACAATAGGCAGTCCCTTACACTTTAGCCTAGTGAACCTCAGGGACCTCAGGTATAAATTTAGGGTGGAATTAATTAATTAATTAATTTAGGGTGGGCTGCTTCCCACAGTCCCATAACTGTGGTGTATGAATGAAGCACCAAGTTTCCCAGGTAGTTTTCCTGAGCTTTGGGAGATACTCAGCAATGAATTGGAGGCTTCTGCTATCTTTTGCTACCTGTCTGTAATATACCTGCTTCATATAATTTCTTGTGTGTATGGGTGTCCTGTCCCACTAGATTCAGAAAAGTTGATAAGCAGTACATAACGAACCTGCTTCACACTATGCCTTCTCAGTAAATGTCTTTCACCCTGCCATCCACACTTTGAGTTAACCAATTATTCTACATACACAAATTGCAGTATGCTTTTCAAAAAAGTACTCATCATTTCAAAGGAAGCCAAACATTTCTTTCATTTTTACCTCACATACTTAATGTAGGCCTGTCAGAGAAGGGATACAATGTTCCACTCATCTTCTGAGGCAAGACAGGTTACCACCTACACACACGGGAGTCCATTACACACAGGACTTCTCTTTGATGGAAGTGAGAGGACACTATCCATAGACCTGTGTCAGTCACTATATAGGTAAAGAATGCTGACAAAGGTAAAGACAAAGTCATGACCAGTGTATTACAGCAGATGTTCAAATGTACCTTTACTTGCTAAGTAACCACTCAGTTGGGAAAAGAAATACAGTACTTATCTTACTTACACAAGCTCCTTTCTGAAAGTTGTGGTATCTTGCAGAGATGCTACTTATTATACATTTGATGAGATTTCATTAACTCTTTACTTCGTAACCTTGAAATCCAGCTCCCAGGCAGCAAACTGGGCTTTACACCTGCTTAAAACTTAACAGCACGTTTTATCCCTATTCTCATTCAAGCTACATCTTGACAAAAAGTGATTTATGAATTAGGAAGCACACGTGTTATCAGAATTCAGTTATAAAATGTTCAGGGACTCTTGGCTTTGTCACAGTTTGGGACAGGATATATGCTGGGTTTCCACGTGCTGCCAAATGGCCTTCAGGCTAATGGTGAGAGGACAAGGTTCTCTTTCTGGGCGTATTAAAAAGTGTGACATGATGTGTGCTCCAGGCAGCAGGACTCTTAAATCTAGCATTTTCTCAATAATAAAAACTAGAGCTTCCATTATGTTCTTTCTGTTTTCTTCGTGATTATTTAAGGGAACTCTGCAATTTTTATGGCTTTTCATGTATAACCACAAAACCTATAATGAAAGTTGCCTCTTGAGAGAGAGAAACTGGATAGTTGAAAAATAGTAGGAGAGATATATTTCACCACATACTTTCTTATGACTTTTTAATTTTGTACCATGTGCACATATTTCACACACACACACACACACACACACACACACACACACACACAATTTAATTTAGAAAAATGAATAAATGGAAAAAACCAAGCATTTTCCTAAACTATGTTTAAAGCAAATCAGTGGCCTGGTAATGCTATAGAAATGTCAAAAATAAATCCATTCTTTAAAAAACAAAGCCAGATTCATGGCTGATTTTATACAAGTGCTTCAAAACCTATCTTAAGCACTGAATGAGACACTGTTGGGAAGGAGTCACATGTCATCTTTTTATTGTTACTATTTCAGATCGAAAGATCATTACCTAGTACAATATTATGAAAGTATGGTTTTTAAAAATAATAATGTATTTTCAAAGAAAAACATTGTTTTTTTCCCTCTAAGGTATGCTTGCTAAATATCTGGCATCTCAGGTAAATAGATATTATTTTGTTTATCTACTGTGATCATCTGCTTCTCCCTGATATGACTCAAGAAGCATCAGGAATGTGATTTACCACATCATTTACTCTTGCAAGAGAGGCTCCCAATCAGGGACAGAAGCCACCAGCTGATGATCTTCCTAGAACAAAATTAGGTTGAGGATCTGTCAGGCCTCTCAATTTCACTGGAGAAAATTAGCCTGAAGGCCTATTCTTGTGAGATTTTTCAACTAGAGAGCCAAAAAAAACTGCTAAAACATAATTATTCTAGATTTGAAGCCAACAACTGGGGAAAAGTACATATATTCTATTTGTTACTTAATGCCCTCTGCAGTAATTACTTTTATTTGTTCATTTTCTAGAGTCTATGCAATAGTTTTGTCTCTAACTTTTACAACCAAATACTTTTCAGTAAACAGGAGATTAAAGACCAATAAAACCTTTGTTCTCCCTCCCTTCAGCCAACCCCTCAGGCCTATTTTATCTCCAGAGCTGTTATCTGAAGTGAATTACTGATAAGAAAAATTAAAGACCCTGACTGAATGTGTGAGGTAATTGCAGAGTGTTCTCCACACCTCCTTTCCATCGTTCTGGCTCCACCAAAAGTCACCACTTCTTTCCCAACAGCCTGCCTGTGCAGGAAAGGAAAGAGAGTTCCTTCAGTAAATGGCTCTGAGGCCCAAGTTCCTAAATAACAGGAATCTGAAAAATCACAATCACACATTTACACTGTACTTACTTGAATTTGCAAATGGCTACATGGCAGGAGAATATTAACTTGTACAGTTAAAGAGACTTCATGTGTCAACAGATTAACTTTAGTAACCACCTGCACAAACTTTATGATGAGCTGTTGGCCCATTTTCCTAATTCTTTTGGCTACAACTGGTGTAGCTAGTCTGCCTAATAGTATCAATAATGTGTATTTTTTTTTTTACCTTAGGCCTAGACCTAAATACTTCAATTCATTAAATCATTTAATAATCATAACAAACCTATGAGGGTTCATATGATTATTACCTATGTTTTATAGAAAAAGGCTGAAGCACAGATAAATATTGAAGGATACTGCTAGCTAGTGTTCGTATCAAGACTGGAACCCATGCATTCTGACCCTAGAATCTACATTCTCAACACTTCTCTACAATGATATACTGTACTTCTCCTAAAGTGATCAGAAATGAAGTATAAACAATCTCATGAATGGTTTATCTCAATAATATTTTTTATGTTGCAACTGACTTATGTAGCAAGCAACCATGAGCTCTTTATCTACTAATACTACTTATTTTTAATAAATTAGCCATTGACTCCCCAGAACATGCAAAGTCTTATGTCAGATATTTGAACAGCAATACCCTCATCTGAGAACAATGCATGTTCTCAAATAGTCTGAAATTCTTTGGCTCCTCCTTTTCTCCAAAAAGGAACATAAAGAAATAAAACAATGTCTTAAGACATCACATTTACAATCTTCCTTGGTAGTCAGGATCTTCCAATACCCAGGGCCTTTGTTTTAAAATGGCTCTAGTTGGGTCTTGTGTTGGTTGGATGCTGGGTCCAGCTTCCCCAGAGGTGACTTCCAGGACAATCTGGCAGTGAACAGGTGATCTCTGTCAGCAGAAGAGGAAACACGCCCTGGTCACCTCTAGCACCAGCCAGGTGATTAGATCTGGAACTGGACCTCCTGACTACTTATCCACGTATCTATTTTTCTCTTCCCTCTAACCTCAACCTAATTATCCCAAAATTAATTTTAAAAAATGCTCTACCCAGCAGCTTTCTGCCACAGACAAGATCAGAGAGTCTGGTTCATACTAAGCTTCTGAGAGGTCGTGTCTTAGTGACTCTATCTCAGGCTGCTTGCAGTTCAGCAGAGGATGATCATTTAATCTCCAGGAGGAGATGAAGCACTTTATGATAACCCCATTCTGCATCATGGGGACCCTCCTGCTGTCACCAAACCAGTTCTGTAGCAGGTGATACAAGCACGCGTTTCACTGGAAAATGTTGCAAACTCCAGCTGGAGACAACAAAACTGTTGTCTGTCTGGGGCTTTTTAAGCAATAGAGTGTGCTTAAAGAGTAACTGCAGTCTCCTCAAGTGCATGACCTATTCCGAGGGAGGAACACTCTGAAGCAGAAACCTGTATCAGCAAACCAACCACAAAATCCAGATGAGGTAGAGCTTCTGGCTTCTCCTCCTCACACTGGGCCATAAGCTCTCCTGCTGAGATGAAGTAGTTTTTAGAAAGCACAAAGTAGGCACTTCATGTGGTTGGTTGCTAGGAGCAAGTCATTTCCCATTCTGAGTCCTGGCTTCTGCTAAACTCTAGGAAACAAAGTCCCCTGGGGTCCTCTGGCACGCCTCACTGCCTGCGCTCCTCCTGACCAGCTCACCCACTGGCCCAAACTAGGTACCTGTAGTTTCAGAACTAGTTCCCCGAGGTTGCTTCAATTTATTAACACGATTTGTACTGTGAAGTTGGTTAGTGAGTTCCCTTAGGTGGGAGTGGTATATGAGCTCAGGAGCAAAGCATCGGTCTTAGTAGCATTTCTATCTGTAGTAATGGGCGCTTTTCATTAGAGAACCATTGAATTCAATCCACTCACTTCTCTTAACTCATTTATAGGAACAAGTTCTCCATCTGCTGAAAACAGAAATGTCAGGAAAGGGTCAAAGACAGAGTCCTAAATAAGGAAAGTATGGTGTTACTGTGCTGTCACAAAATTCCTGCTTTTGTTAACCATATCTGAAATGTCAAAGGACCTTCATCTATTAGTGAAAAAATAATAGTCAAAAAAGATATTTTGCTCAGACATAAAAATACGAAAATCTGTTTTAATGGTAAAAACTTTGAAATGCAGGGAGAGCTGATTAAATGGGAACCTGTTCTCTGCATCAGCTAAAGCTGTAAAGAAGGTTTAAGAAATATATTTGCTTGGTGTCTGTGTCTTGTAAGCTGCCCAGGGTGCATCAGGAAGCTCTACAGTTTCTCCCAGTTAAATGGGCCCAGCAGGGCCTGTTCCATAAGGTTCAGGTCACAGTACAAAATGAAAATATAGGATGCTCTTCTCAGAACACAAGGGGAAAAGCAGTCATCAACAACAATAAAACATAGTGTTTTTCTTTCTTCCATGGCCCTTCTCTCAGTTTCTCATCATGTTTTTTATTTGCCGTTTAGTTTGTTCCGAAGAAAACCTAAACTATTTAATTATTAGTATGAATTTTACCATTTGTTTTTATAGGATACAAAGACAATTTAAATGCAAATACAAGAGCACTTAGCTTCTACATGAAATTACCAAAATGACACAACCTTTATTTCTTAGCTTGAACACATGTATTTATTTCAATCTTAGTGGGACAGTAAAATAGTGTATAAAACTAACTCACCTTACATATTTTACTTCCTGATCCATACAAATGCTGATGACTTTCTATAAAAACAGGTAAATTCCATAACATGCCAACTTTGTACTTTTGTGAAGTCTCCCTGAGTTCCTACACATCACTGTCCTCCAGAATAGAGCTTTTCAGGCTAAGGACTGAGCTCAGCAGCACAGCACCTACCTGGCAAGCTCAAGGTCATGAGTTTCATTTCCGGTACCAAAAGAATTTTAAAAATTAAAAAGGGCCTGTCCTTCGAACTCTCTTCTCCAGAAAGAGCTTTGCAAACATAGAACATATCTCAAAAATGGAGCATATCTAAAATACGATACACAAACCTGGCCTTAAATATGATATGCATATCTCAAATATATGTAAACATGCTTATTACTCATATCACCTCTGCTCACATAACCTCTACTTACAAAACACCAGTTCTCAAATAAAATTAAGACGTTTGAGACAGTGGAAGCAGAACCTCAAACAAAATACAGGGCCCTTTTAAGCTCCAGAAACTGGGTTATTGTACAAGTCACACACCATGAAACTGGCCCATGTCTCAGACTTATGGCCATTATTATAAGAGGATCTACTCCTAAACACCAAATCACAAAGTCTTCCATGAACTTAAGTGTTGTGGTAAAGTTGCATTGGGCATACAACATACAGCAATTACCTTGTATATTGCCTGTATAGGGTTGTGTAGTTTGATGCATAATTACATAATGTCTTCATTAAAAAGGCTCCCAGTTGGCCTAGCTGCTGGTCCAGGAGAAATTCAGATAGGCAGAAAAATAGGTAGACAGACAGACAGATAGATAACAGCCAAAAGAATGTTTGATTTACTGTAAGCTCTTCTTCATTTACTAAAAATGAAGACAGACACTTGTTTTGCCAATTTATGTTTTCAGTAGGCCATAACCAAACACCAAGCACAAAGATTTTGGTTAATCATTCTAAGCCAAAAAGTACATACAAAAAATATGTAGGTAGGCATTAAAACAACAGAAAGCAACAAAAGATGAGTATTATTAAGAATTCAGGAAAAAGTAAAACATAACCTAAATTCTAAATTCCTTAGAAATGAAATCAGAAAGCTATCCGGATATGGTCACTGCCAAGGATGGATATTTTTTTTCCTTTTTGGTCTCTGAATAACAAAGAGTTTTAACCAGTATGAATTGAGGAGCTGCATCAGCAGCCAACAGCTGGAATTCAGCAACTGTGGTTAATCCACCTTAATTGCTTATTATTCTATCAGTTGTTTGTGATTTTTTAATTCAAAGTAATTTTCCCTGCACACACACTACCAAGCATGATTTTTGCAAGCTGTAGCCAAAGAATTCTTGTGTTTCAATCCTAGGGCTGTTAGGGTTTTGTTCTGAAACAAAATCATACTGACACTGGATTAAAAAATAAAATAAAAAAATAAAAAAACAAATAACAAAAGTCAGCAATGATGCCCACAAATGGACTAGTGTTAGCTTATATGGGCACAGAGATGTAGTTATTAGCCACCTTCTAAATAAGAACAAAGCTTCTTTTGATGTTTTAATTAGAGCCACAGTTAGTATGATTGCTATTTTCCCTAAACAATTCTTCCCCTCCTTGCTTTAGGGAGAGATTTTCACTCTACCACTTTATTGCACTAGTGAATAAATGAGATCTCAGAGTTCCAGGGAGAAAAAAATTACCAATACAAATGCATCAGGTGCAAATTACTAAGGTAAATAGGCCCATGGAGACTGTAAAGCTGGCAACACCAACTGGAATATCTGGGAGGGGCCAACAGGAAAAAGCCCATAGGTCATGGTCCCAGTTCTGCTACATACTGTGTGTCTTTCAGACCAGAGCATTCATCCTGTGTCCTGCAGGAAGAAATCCACAACACAAGGCATTTGTGACTTGGCATTGACAACATTCTAACTAAAGCTTCTGTTACAGCCTTTCTTTTCCCCTCTCTTTTTAATTATCCCAAATGTCACTCTTGGGTATTGTCTTTTAAATCCTATCTTTCATCCTGGGAGACCACTGCAATATAATCTCCACATATAAGTTGATCACTAGTAATTATTTTTTTCTAGGACTTTGTTTATAATCTGCAGTAATACAAAACTAACACAATAATTTATCAAAAGTAACTGTGATCTGTAGGGCATGAAGGTTGATCAAATGACAATATTATATTTTCCCCACAATTTAAGAATTTATTCCCTAAAGAATGCATTTGTAGCTTTGCATTTCTTTTTATCTCTTTAGCTCTTTATTGCAGTTTTTCTTGTCCTTTAGTAATTTTGCTAATGTAAGCAGTCTTCCTGCAAGCTTCAAGGTACAAACCTATCAGATACCTACCTCTCCCAACGTGCTACATGATTTACTTTCCTGAATTTATTTATTTATTTTTTTCCACACAAAAAGATACAAGAGTCTCTCTTAGCACTCTCCTCCCAAACAACACTCTCCAGGTAAGGTCCAGCTTACCCCTTTCTTTCTTTCTTTCTTTCTTTCTTTTTTTGGACAGGGTTTCACTATGCAGTTCAAATTGGCCTTGAACTCACTTTGTAGCCCAGGCTGACCTTGAACTTGCTCGCAGCTGACCCTCCTGCCTCAGCCTCCTCAGTGCTGGGACTACAGGTATGAGCCACCATGCCTGGCTTTGTAGCTTACCTTTTTCTAAGTTTACCCTGAGCATACACTTAATAAACTTATGTATTTCCTTATTTGTATCATTGAAAAACATGCCCCTTAAAAATTAGCCCACTCCACCCTGACCGAAACATGAAACAAGGTAGGCAATGGAGAATATGTTCAAAGATGACAAAAGGACTTTATTATATAGCAGAGGTATTTCAGGGATATTTCCTTTGTTGTAAATAACCTTGACCCTGTTTTTAAATAGCAAGAATGTAAAAATCATCCCTTTAGATAAATAAATACATACATATGACACATTTCCTGTAAATGCTTCAGCCAGGATTTCTCATCCTGGAACCTATGGGAAGAAATTTGTGAACTGGCAGAAAGCTCAACAGTTCCAACTCTATTTCTTCCTACTGGCAGGGTCCTGACTTCATGCTTCCTTTTTTGGAGGACTCATCAGGCTAAGGAAGGAGATACTATGTACATAACATAAACTAACATGCGAACAATTTCTGCAAGGTTTGTAAAGTGTAATTATCAGGTATCATTTCCCAAAAGACAGAGACCCTTGTTAAAACTATTTGCATAGGGAAGCCCAATTATAGGGACTAACTCAACTAGGTGACTTCCAAGTGTCTATTAAAAAATATCCTTTTTTTTCATTTAGTTTACTTCTTACCACTTGCAAAATATCAAGTATATAATCAATAAAATATAGCTTTTATTTTTAAGCAAGTTTCTTATTCTATTTATATAACAATTGTTACACGGTTTGGTGATGATCTGCAGTTTTAAATATATGCTGTTATATCAGAGATGACATGAAAGTTCAAATATTATAGCTTATTAAATCAGCCTCTCATTCATCGGTTTGGTGACAAGGAATCAAATTGCCCTGATTAGCAAAGAAATTTGCAGAAAGTATTTTTCTCATTCAAGATTCATGATTTTAATTCTTTAACATTTTTTCAGTGCTACCTTTTGCACAGCCATTTATAGCATGTTTGAAAAACTTAAAATTGTAATACGTTAATACAGTCATCATGAAGTAAAATTCAAAATAAACACTGTAGACTACGTTTCTGCTGTGCTATTTTAACACTCACCTCACTGAATCTTCAGTGAGTAAACTCACTGAACCTTCTGAGTAAAAGAAGGCTGATTTTATATGTGAGAGAAAGAGACAGAGGGAAATGGCCTACTTTAATTCATGCCATTTAAAATAAAGGCCATAAAGTCAAAATGATAGGTGACACAAGGTGAAAAAATTCTGTGAGGTATTATCAAACTTAAACTCTTTCTTGCCTTAAATAAAAGTACTACAATAAAAGTGATACAATTCTGAAACACCCCCAACCTCTCTCCAAAAGATCATCTCAATGAGGAATATTGCATCTGTCTGACGGGTTTCTGAGAACCTTGGGCATTTCCTACAGAAGCCAGTTCATTACACCAGCCTGAGGCTGTTAGCCCTGAGAAGTGTTCCTTTTCACCCAGTGCAGGGCAGAAACCAATCCTCTCACTTCACTGATCTAATTCCAGTTTTCAAGCACCCTGGAAACTCACTGCCTCCTTCCCTTCCCTTCCCTTCCCTCTCCAATTCTCTTAGAAAAATGAGATGAAGCAAATGTATGTTCTCTTTTTCCATTTCCCCTTGTGCCTCACTGCAACAGGAAACTGCTGTCTCTGTTGTGTTTAGACCAGTCTATCTTAGACATGAGCTAACATGATTATCATCCTTTCAAAAGAACCCTTGGCATGCCGCAGTCAGCATCAAAACTGCTCCCCAACATTCTGAATTTATCTAACACATCTTCCCCATCTGATGCAAATGAACCAGCAATCATTTTAATAGAGGAAGCAGTGCTTTAAAGAATTGTGATCCTGACACTGCAGAGGTCTACGCATTACATTACAAGGCACAGCTGTATCCTGTTGTTTTGTCTGTGGGGTTTTTGACAGCACATGACCGTAACTGCTGAAAAGCATGTACACAGAGTTGATATATATACACATACATTCATACTTGGGATGTGCAAAGGAGAGTATGGCTGTGCTCTAAGTGTATCAAACTATGACTTCTAAATTCCTTTCCATCAAATGCCAGGAGAAGCACTTGATAAATGGGCCCTAGGAGAGCACTTCTCATTGCCTCAGGATAGAAAGACTTGCAGGCATACGACACTCCATCAATACAGAGAGCTGGCAGATTGAAAGGCGGGAAGAACTATCCCTGATGCAGTGCATCTGCTTACTAATAGCAGCCACGCTTCAACCCTCTTCCCATTCATCGCCTACAGAGACCTCTCCTTGGAGAGGCACGCCAGTCAACAGATGGTCTCTGGCTAAGGTGTAATCAGGAGCAGCTTGCTAAATTTACCCAAAACAAATAGAATTACAGGCTTTTGCCCGAGTCTGAAATTGAATTGAGAACTTGGGTGGTGGATAATGGAAGCTAAAATGGAAGAGCTCAGAATGTATTGCTGCACATTGGGAGAGGACAGACACAGGGGGAAGTCTCTGCTGTGAACTTCGCTATTTACTACCAGCTCATCTATTTCCAATAATCGTGTCTGCCATGCTGCATTGTTTTTCCTTACTATCAAATCTTCCAGAATTAGGAAAACTTTCACCAGCTAATGAAATCATCTGCTTTTATCAGATACATACTGAACAAAACACTACTCAATTTTTTGAATATGGTTTGCTTGGTTAGAGCACCTTCACTTAACGCTCACTGTAAAATGTCAATAGTCTTAACCATTCTGCTTTTATTAGGAATAGTTATGCAGTCCACTAAAATTCTGTCGTTCTAAAGGTAAGGGTCGTTAAGGATTCTGAGTGATCATCTTTCAGGCACTGGTGTTCTTATGTCTATGCCCAGAATTCTTCACCATTTTGTATTAAGCATTTTGTAGAACAATAGCAACATAAAGGCCTAGAAATTGCCTGAATAAAGTTGGCATCAGGCTAGAAGTAAATCACTTAGCCTATGTCGGTTTCCTACCTACAGAGTAAGAACTGTGCCACCCATGCAAATCACTGCATAAGAAAGCAGTAAAAGTAAATGAGGCAAAATATGTAAAAGCATTTAAGTTCTAAAGATATAAGTTCTTGAAGGATAAGGCCATTCATAACCCAAACTATCAGCAGTCACTCTAACATTATTATCTGTATAATTGCTAATATTACTTATTACTAAGGAAATTGTTTACCCACTTAAAAGCATTTTTAAAACTTGCATGCAAATATTTTGTTCTAAAATTTTTTTGTCTTTAGAAATAAAATGTGTATTTTGTGCATATTTTATATCGCTCAGATGTGCCATGCAGAACTGACAGCATGCAGCCTTTAAATTAATAATCAGACAATTCTCCTCATTCCTCATGATTTAAAATCACATCACAGAAAATTTTATTTTCAAACATCAGTTACATCAAAAGTGTCTGAAGAGCTTTCTGGTTTCTTCCAGTATTTTTGTGTTAAGGAATTCTCTGCCATGCAGAAAAGGAATCCCCAAAGAAAGGTCTTTCTTGTGGTAGGATGAAAGTATTGAGGGAGGGGATATTTTTTAAATTATCTGAAGAAAAGTTTCATTTTTAAGTTTTGAAGTATAAACTGAAAAATATTGAAATATATTTTAACAGAATTATTTTTTAAAGTGACTAGTTTGAAATGAAACTAGCAGTTTTTTAAAATGGATGCTATTCAATGAGTGAAAATGTGTCCTTATACTTAAGGTAGATACATTTTTAGTTCTGTGTTACATAAATGAACTACAAGATAGACCCAGCTTACTAAAATATGCACCCTCTACATGGAGAACTTTAACTACTACCTCCTCTTAACTTTTTGTATACAGATAGAAAATGAATTATGGAAGCAGAAATAATGTACATGCTTATAGGAATAAACATTTTGCATAGCAGAAATATCTAATGAAAAGAGCACAGATACATATATCTAATTACTAGATTACCCTGGGCAAATCATTTAACTGCTCTATGATTCAGTTTACCCATCTGTAAAATCAATGAAATAGCCTCTACTACCTATCCCCAAGATATTCGGTAAAAGCACATGTATTAATGAAGCCCAGACATCAAATCTAAAAGGTCTGGCACATATTTGTGGAAATATGGTTATAATGATTTTCATTACTATCCTAGTGGAATCAGAATTTTAATCTTTAGGAATAATTCTCACCATTTCATTTATAAATACATCAAAAATATAGTTATAATGGAAAAATATATAATAGTAAAATTATGACTCTAAAGTATTGTCATATTTATTAAATTTTTGTTCTAATATGCCACAGTATGCATTAATAAAGTAGTCTTTGTTTAGCTGTCTCTTTCATGAAGTTTATTCCAAAAAACTACTATGACATTAGTAAGAGACAAGCTCTGCAAAGAGAAAGCACCTAACAAGGAGTTGGCAATAATCTCAGTTCAAGACAAAAATGCTATGAAATTTAAGATGAGGAACCTTCTGTATATTAAGTAAATATTCAAAATTTATAACTTGTGAAGGAGTAGGCATTGAATGACTGAGAAAAATAGTGTTCATTATGTGAAAGGCAATTGTAAGTAAAATCAAATGACTTAAGTTAAAGGACACAGGAGAGCTTCATGGCATCTTCGTGTTATTAATTTAATATAGATTTCATGAGGGAAGAAACTGAGTCCCACACAAAGGATGTGAAACTCCAAGGTGTATTATCTACTACATACTGATTCTCCATGCAGCAAATCTGCAAGTACTGCCTACGGCATGCAGAATGGAAAATCCAGGCAGCTGGAAAACACAGCAGATAAACAGTTTCAGGTCATTGATCTCACAATTGCAAAATTTTCCCAAGTGGCCCTAAAAACGAACGAAACATGTATCATTCACTCATTCTCTCCATACCCCTACATACCTCCCATAACCCCCAAAAGCTAGTATGTCACTGAGAGATATCACTAGGAAATATATGCTTTTGTAATAGCTCAGAGCATGAATATATAACTGCATGATTGGTAGAACTGTTCAATATTAAGTAAATATTCACTGAGTACCACTTAAGTACATTGATGACACCGTGACAAACAATAACAGGTGATATAATAATAACTAACAATTATTGAGCATTTTCTGTTCTAAATTTTTAAGTTACTCATTTAAACATCCTCCTTCCCTCTCTCAAATGAAATAATTGTAACCATTATTATTTTCCATGTGAGAAAACTGAGGCACTGAAAACAGAAAACTGATTAAGTTGCCCAAGTTAACAGAGTTAATAGATGGCAGAATCAAAATTTGAACGCAGACCAGGTATGGTGGTACATGCCTGTAATCCCAGCACTCAGAAGACTGAGACAGGAGGACCATTGTGAGTTTGAGACCAGCCTGGACTACATAGGGAGTTCAAGGAATCCCTGTCTCAAAAAACAAAAACAAACAAACAAAAAAAGATTTGAACACAGATTGTAGCTCTAGTCTGCGTATTTAGACATTACACTACATCACCCTAAAATACAGCAATGAGGAACCACAGGAAGTGCTTCTACCACTTTGGTACTTACGTTTTGTCACAGCAACTGCCACTGCCTGAAATGACTCCCTGCTCAGAACTCACCACCTCCTGGAACTATTTATTCTTAAATTTCCCTCAGAAGTAGATGTCTACTTTCTTCATGGTTCACCAAAGTCTCTTACATACATTTTACCTTTTGCACTTACTGGATCTAAGCTACAATGATTTACCTGCATGATTACCCTTTCTCTCTGTGGGGCTAGCCTAGAACTTATACACATGTAAGGATTAGTAAATAGAAGATTAACTTGTCCTTACAACGTTATAATTTAGTTGGAGAAACAGACCAAAATCTAGTGGTATAAATGTTTGCATCTGACAGTGATAAATAAGAATAAGAATAACGGTTATGTTAATAATTTGCTCAGTTATGGACCAGGGTAAAGATAGAGACGGGATTTGAGTCCATTTGGCTTTAAAGGCTCAGACTAATTCAGGTGGCTGGAGAAAAGGAGGGACAGTCTGGGGGTGAAAGGGCCCAAGCAAAAGGTCAGAGGAAGGACTGTCTGAGGTCTGTCTGGTGGGATGGGAAGACTGATGACTGGCAAGCTGCAGGGTCTCTCATGTATCCTTGGACACTGGAGGCTTTTGAGTATGAGAATAACATGATCAGAAGAGCAAGACAGGAGGAAAACATTTTTAGTTGCAGAAAAGACAAAGATGAGTAAGAAAAATTATGTAATTTAGTTTTTAAGGGTAAAAGCTACTCAGAGTTTCCTTTTGGTAACATAAAAGGCAGGTGAAACATTCACTGCCCATGAAATATCCTAATTTATCCAGAAAGAAAATGGCAACTAATAGTTTTAATATAAGTAAAAGTTATTTAACATTTATCATTGCCTTATTATCCCATGAGCTAAAGATTCAGAAACAAAGCCATCATTCCCAAGAATAAGAATCTCAAATTTGGAAAAGAAAATACAGAAGATGTAATAAAGAAGAAACTTGAAGATGAAATAAAAAATGAGCACAAGTTTGTGAAATTCAAAAAGAGAGCTGTTATTTTTGCACAATAAGAACTGTCAAAAGTAACATTTATTTAAAAACAAATTAGATAGTACATAAGAAATACATAATTCATGTCAGCAGTAATCTAATCCCCAAACATTTTATAAACAAGATGAATGGGCCAAAGAAGTTATGCAACTAGCCTCAGATCACACAGAAAGTTGCTATTTAATACAGGTTATATACCTTCTAACTCTTTTCCACTCTTATGTCTGCTGTCTTTCATCAGTTTAAATGAGACCACGCTAGAGAAAAAAATTTCTACTATATTCTGGCACAAAGTTTAACTGTTTAGTAATATCTGTATGAATTTAAACAAGGGGGCTAACAAATTAGACCATTCATTTGTTAGCAGCCTATATTAATTAAGAACTTAACCAAAGAATGTGGGGATGGAGGAAGGGCTTGGAAACAAATAGCGAAAGATGCCAAGCATCTTGAAATGCTTACAGTCTATGTATTATAAGTGTAAAATACACACCAGGTTTTTGAAGACTTAGTACGAAAATGTGAATCATCTCATTAAAAATTTAAGTTGAGCCAATGTGGTAGTGCAGGCCTGTAATCCTAGCACTCAGGAGGCTAAGGCAGGAGGATAGCTGTCAGTTTGAGGTCAGCCTGGGCTACATACTGAGTTCAAGGCCAATCTAAACTACATAGCAAGATTCTGTCTCAAAAATATCCCAAAAATATATAAAGTAAAATAAAATTTTTAATTGATTTAAATAATATTTTGGATATAATGAATTAAAGATAAAATTAATTTCACTGGCCTTTTGGCCTTTTTTCTTTTGAAAATGTAGGTACTAGAAAACTTAAAATTACCTATGTTACTCCCATTCCATTTTTGATGGACCTTTCTGCTCTGGAGAATGAACAATGAGATGAACAGGTAACAGACTGTGGGCCAGGGCATGTGCCAAGAAGCTCAGGAAAGGAGACAAGATGGAATTTAACCATTACAGAGATAATGATCTGGAGAGAAAAAAGACTATTCTTCAGGGTACTATGTTATCTCAAAGAAAAAAATATGGGGAGTTACCCATGAGAAAAGAATCTCTCCCATCATCTTTGAAACTTCACAATATGATGCCTTGGGCAAATCAGGTCTCCAGTCTCCTCCTCCTAAACTAAACTAGCAGTTTATCATTCTGTTCCTTCTCTATGGAACTTGGAGCCCAGTGAAGTGCAGATGGATAACTTCTCAGAATAGAACTGAAATGATGCCAGTCCTTATGTTAGAATAGAATCCACCCTCAGTGACCACAGTAATCATGTGAACATCAGAGGTTCTCATGGTGAGGTCAGCACATTATAGAAACAGCTCTCCAGATAATTACATACTTACTATATGTGACCACGCGCATATACACACACGAGAAACACACATTATCTGCTCACTAGATAATTACGTATATACCATATGTAAAGATACCCATATGTGTACACACACACAAATGCACACAGAATAACACACTATCTGGATGGAATTCTTTGGTGTTAAGCACTATTTCCATACATACCTTCTGTTACACAGTTTCTTTAATCCCTTAACATAAACAAGGACCTCCTCTAAATGTGCCAATCTCAAATACATGAATTGTAGGCAAACTTCCATAAATTTTATAGTTATTAAACTATCAAGAGATGAAACATCAAGGTCATTTCTGCCATTTTCTAACCCTCTTTGGTCACTAACATAGAGCAATAGCTTTAACTGGTTAGATTCTTCTTAACATTAAGGGTTAATAAGCTAATACTAACTATTATTATTAGACAGAAAATACTATCCTAAACAGTTGTATAATATACACGATGGATATATCCCATTTTTGTAATAATAATGAGAAAAAATGTTCTAGAATTCCATTTAAAAGTATTTCAATGTTTAATAATTTGTTTTTTCATACCTAGTGTTTAGGAATTAAGCTTATATTACTTCAAACATTTCATTTAAGCACTCATTTATTTTTTATAGTATTTCTTCATTGTATGTAATTGTTCTCATATTTATACTTTCTCAATTAAATGGATATTTTAGGTATACTGGTTTCAACTACTAAGAGCAAATACACTTCAGGATTTTTTATTATTTTTGAATGAAGTGCTATTCTAATAAATTTATACAATAACTTCTTTTGAGTTAATTAGAATATGTCATTTACATAGCAAAGTTAACTATCATGACATGTTAGTCTTAACCAAATTTTCTTATATTGTGTTAAAAATAACAGCTGATGTCTTCAGGTTCCTCTTCAAAAATTGAAACAATTATTTCTTGCTTTCATCTAAAACAACATTAAAGAACAAATAGGACTGTATACTCTTTTATGGTCATTAAAAATATACTCCCATTGATATGAATGGTTATTGGTGATTTTAAAATGTAATTTGAGAAATACTAGAACATGGTCTTCATGAGGGCAGAAATTTTTATCATATCTATTGTTATATCTGTTATATCTATTGCTATATCTGTAGAAGTCCTTGACACATAGAACATGCTCAATAAATACAGCTTGTTGAACAGCACGTAATAGATGTTTAGAATATAAATGATTAATAACTGAATAATTAATGGTGAGCTCATTAGTTATTAACAATATGCTCGATAATCACTGTCTCATTGTGTGCCAAAATGTGAACACTTTGAATGGTTACCACTAGAATTATTTAAGTATTAATGATAGCAGGTGCTTAATATTTTTTCTCAATAAATGAAAGATGAAATAAACTGCAAAGACTAGGTGTTTAGAAAATGTCATGAAGTGCTACAGACCAGAACTGATCAATCTTCTTATAAACTTTCTGGATACAAGTCTTAACAGAATTTCACAAATGTGATCAGTTTCTTTGAAGTTACACACTGAAAATAGGATAACAAAGAGTCACCTACTCAGAATTTCGTGAGAACCTGAAATCTTTTGAGTTACAATACCTTAGGTACAAGAATTTTAAATTGCATGATAAAATGCTCATCACACTGGTTATATAATTACTTCTATATAGTCTCATGACTGATATAATTGTCTCACCAAGTTTAAAAACGTGATGGTCAGCCTGGTGTGGTGGCGCACGCCTTTAATCTCAGCACTCGGAGGCTGAGGTAGGAGGAACGTTGTGAGTTCAAGGCCGGCTTGGGCTACAACGCAAGCGCAAGGCCAGCCTGAGCTACATAGTGCAACCCTGTCTCAAAAACCTAGGGCCTGGAGTTTGGCTCAGTGACTTAAGCACCTGTCTGGCAGGTGTGAGGTTGTGAGTTCAATCTCTGGTGCCAAAAACAAAAAACAAAAAAACACACACACAAAAAGTGATGCTCAAGGACCTTCGAGCATTACTTTTAAAAAGAAAACTGTATTTTGGAAAATACACTGGTTTTTCAGTAATATTATATATATCCACTTACGAAGTGCTAACAATCTCAGCCTGAGATTCTTTAAAACATGCAAAATGCCTTTACTTTAAATCTGTAAATTAAGTTGTCTTAAACTGTCTAACAACATAATTGTAAATTTATCCTAACCACCAATATCAAAACCATCTATTAAATAAAAAGTCAACTAGTTGTTATCTATCAATGTGAACACATAATATTTTTCTTTATTAAAAAAACCCTGAAACTGACTAATAACTTGGCACAATGAACCTGTTACTTTAGATGTGTATTGTTCAAAGTGCAAAGAAACAACACAGATAGACCTGTTTACAATGCATTCTCCAAAATTTTCATAGCTTACATCATAGTATGACTTCACAAATTTTCATTTGAAAAGATCTACATATTTTCCTTAAGATCTTGCTCACAAAACATCCAAAAGGTGCATTTTGAGAAAATGAAGGAAATGTCGTGATACTATCTATGGCTGCTGCAACCCTTGTTTCACTTCTTTCTGTAAGAAGTAGAAAGTTAAAGGAAATTTCAAATGGTGGGCAGATGTAAATGCCATTTAGCTGAAAAGACATAAAGCAGCATTCAACAGGGAAGTCCCACCCCACCGAGTCCATATAAGCCTCACTCCATCTCTGTTGTAGTTGAAGACAGCAGCTGTCAATCAATCCTCTGTCAGTGTTCAAAAGAACCCCAAGTAAGCTTCTCCACAGGGAGTAAATTGTTCCAATAGTCTAGGTAGCAGCAACTGATTTGCAAGCTGAGGGGGGAGGTGTGAATAATAGGTTTCTTCTTCACTTACCCTGAAGTCAATATTCTTGCCTGTTTTCTACCTTCTCTGGAAGCTTAAAGGTCTTGTAGGAATCATCATTTCAGGAGTCATGGAAGGCACAAAGCTGAAGCTTCTTACTCAGGCTAAGAAGCTGAGGACATTCTGCAAATTCGCAGTGATTATTACCAAATACTGGCTCAGACTAAACAATGAGAAAACAATTTGCTAGCGCAATACAAAACACTGTGGTATTTTCACAGAAGTATATACAAGACCTTCACTCTGGGATGACAGCTCCATCATGCAGTAATCACCAAGTGCACTGTTCTGAATTTAAATGTGACTCTGCCAACCACTATCTCAAAGTAAATTACTTAACCTCTTTTACACTTCCAGTTGTTCTTTCTGAAGAAACTCAACATGGGTTGCATACCCAGGGGGAAAATGTTATGAAAATAATCTTAGAGCCCTTTAAAGACATAAATTGCTGTATAGAAAATCAACTGTAAATTTAAATCTAAGAAGTCATCTCCAGAGTGTGCTAGTTATGATGAGGTCTCTTGATGCTTTGTGCATAGCGTTTTGCCCCTTCCTAATGGGAGTTTATGCCCTCAGTTACCAGGACCCAAAGAAAGGAGTAGAGTCAGGGACAGGCCTGGGATGCTCCCCCACTGGAGTGAGAGGTGACTTGAGCTTTCCCTGCATTAGTGCCACACCTCTGAGCACTAGGCCTCAGCTGTGAGGATGACAGGCTGTAGCTCTGGCTGCTGGGTCCAAGTCCTGCTAGAGTCACAGATAATGGGACAGGAAGAAGAAAGAAGGCTTTTTCCAGTATGGTGGCTTAGCATCCTACTGAACCTAGGGGAGAAAGAGCAAGTTAAGCTCAATCACATAAAATGTCTGTGGAGATCTATATGGAAACTCTCATTTGGAAACTTAATTAATAATAAAATGTGATATGCACGTTGATTCTGCATGTTTTGTTTACAGTGTGCTTTTGCATCATTTGCTACCTGACCCTTCTTTGGAGAGCAAGCCAGAAGCAGATACTGTCCCATTGCAAAGATGGAGAAATTAGTCAGCATCTCCCTTGTAGAGCAAGTGGAAGCCAGATGTCAGAAGCCGTATGCTAGGCAGATGTTAGAGATTTAAAATGAGAGCTACCTGAATGGCCCTGAATGAAAACATGGTATTCTAAAAACGGAACATTCACACCCCACTGAAGTCAACTGTTCATTTATGTATTCTACATGACGGGTGCTGTGGGGCACCCGTTTCTTGCAGACCTGAAAAATTACACTAATTACACTCCTGGATCCACATGACGCTTCAAAAGCAGAAAGAGGCCGGTGGTACCTGTCCATTAAAAACAGACTCAATGCTAAGATTACTGGGCTCCTTTTAGTTTTTAATTCCAAGAATTCAAGGGGAGCTACAGATTTGCTCAGCAGAGACTGGTAGGAAGTTGAGCAAAGGGGAGAGGGAGCAAGGGTCACAAGTAAGCTGATCTACATGACACAGTAGTGGCGGGGGGGGGGGGAGTGTTGCAAGGTAGGCCTGGGTCAGTGTCACACAGGTGCTGGCGCTGGAATTCGTTTCCTGAACATCTGTGCTGCACATAAAAACAGCCAGGACTGCGGAGAGAGAAATAACAAATCTCATGCTGCTTTAACAAAAACAACCAAAAAAAAAGCACACTCCTGGTTTTTTTGTTTTGTTTTGTTTTGTTTTGCTTTCTGTGTCTGTCATGCTAAATGACATCCCTGTCCCCAGGTTTAGCTATGTATTTTGCCACCTCATAAAACCCCAATCAATCTCCTGTTCTCTCCTGGCATCGTCTTATGAAGCATCCGGGATTTCTGGATCTCCCAGACCTAAAGAAAACAGCGAAGAGACAGCCCTCCCATCAGGACCTGGATTTCTTTCTTGTCAGAATTTGAGACTAAATACAGATTGGAGCATTCACTTGGGAATTCAACAGAGATCTGTCTTAAGGAACATTCCAAACACACAATCAGAAAGAAAGTATTTGTGTGCTTTTTTGCCCCAAGGAGAATGTGGAGAGAAAGAAAAGGTTACTGTTTCATGTGAAGCGATTTCCCCCTTCTGTGTGGTAGGCAGAGAACACATCATCCCACCTGGAACGTGAGTCATTTGTGAAATGCTTGTTTTTAATTCAAGCTTCGCCACAACCTGACCAGTGTGTGGGAAACCTGCAAAGCTGACATACAAGTGGAGATCTATTTTCCATCAGACAAGAACTATCAACGTCATAGCCGATAGTAACCCTAAAAATGAAAATGTGCTAACCCTTTTTATTGTTAAGGAAACAAGAAAGACCCTATTATTCTTACCAAGAGGGAGGAGAAGCCAAGGCTCACAACCCTCCAACGCCCTCCTTTCTCGTTCAAAGGAGAAGCTCATGTCTCCGTGACCTTCCTCCCTCCTCACTCCTCTAACTCAGTCTCCCACTTCTCTTTCACACAACTGCTTCACTTAGGCACGTTGGCAATATGCTTCCACCCCAAGACATTTAAATTTGCTATTCCCTCTGTGTGAATTTGTCTCTCATCAGTTTTGGTCTTTCCTCCTATCACACCTAATTCAAGAAAACTTACTGACTATTAAGACAACTCTCCCATGCCCCTCCCTCTCCTTCTCTTTTCCCCTGCTTTGCAGCACTTAAATTTGCAGCTTGCTCCCCAGCACTTAGAACAGTGCCTGCTCTTATGAAGTGTTCAGTAAGTAGTTCTTTTATAATGGAAATGTACTATTTATTGAAGAGGTAACTTCCCAAATTATATCCAACATAAAATATGATTCGACCTTCCATATGAGAGCAGAATGAGGCTTTCAAAGTGCTCTACTTTATCTACTTAAGGCCTGGGCTCCACAAATCAAATCAGTGAATTATAATATAGAACTCCGGGCAGTTCCTAATCTCATAACCTCTTCTTACTCATACTTGTGCCCCAAAGATACCATCTATCTAGGAGACATATTGTATACAGGAGAATCCAAACCAGGGTGACTGAAAATCATCGCAAAGTAATTTTACGAATAAAGCTGATTTTACTAAATAGCTTGTTATATCCTCCATTTGCTGAATTACCCCGTTTGCAGTGTTACTTATCCTTACAGTTCAAATGGCCTACAATCCTAGACACTGTAGAATTTTGAATTTTTTAAGTAGTTAGAAAATATGCAAATCAAGAGAGCTTAATTTTCAAAAGTTAAAATGAAAGGCCAGTATAAAAGGAAACAATTCAGGCTATACTGCATAATGCCCCAAATTACCTGTTGGTCTGCTCATCTGTTAACCAAACAACTTTTCAAACCGTAAGATAAGATAAACACTTCAATTCATTTTTTTCCACAGACTCGACAACTCTTGGCCCTCTCAGACTGCTTGTTTGACACACTACATACAGAGTTGTAAAAATGTAAGGATGCTTTAAACAGCATAAAGCCCACATCTAAAAACTTCGTTAAATATCTGGGATGCTCACGACATTGGTAATGTTGTTTCCCTTCAGTGGTAAACTCTTCAGGGCTCCAGCAGGGTTACCTAAACCTGGTGTGACGCTGCCGTCCACAGCATTCCGCCACCTGGCTGGCGGCAGGCTTAAAAGGCATTTGAAAGATGTCTGAAAATAATGAAACATTTTATATAAGCTTAATATCTAGAACTTCAAAAACATGTTCAGTGAATAAAGCCAGACACAAAAGAAGCCGAATTGTTTGATTCTATTGATATGAGTTGTCCAAAAAAGGTAAATTTATAGAGACAAAAAGTAGATTTCAGGTTGTCTAGGCAGGGGAGTGGTGATGGGGAATAAGTCCCCATTTAGAACAGAAATCATATAACATTACATAGTATAGCTCTGCAAGTATACCAAAGTTCATTGAATTATATATTTTAACTCAATGGATTTTATGGTATGTAAATCACATCTTGGTAAAGATGTTTTTAAAAATGTGAGAGAAAAATGCCTGGTATCTATATGAGCTCTATGTATCTATATAGCTTATTAGGGGCAGAGAAAGACCGGAAGAAAATGATGCTGCTCCTCAGTATTCATCATGCAGAATACCGTTCTTTTCCCAGGGCTGTACATTCATAATGAGCCAGCGTTACAGGTGAGCCAAGCGTAGCATTAAGGTAAACCCCACCCAACACTAGGCCACACTGCCTGGGACCAGTCAAGGTTGACCATTTATTGGCTCTCCGACCTCCAGGAAGTCATTTTAAGGCACTTCTTGTGTTTTAGGCTTCTCATCTGTAAATAAAAATAGTAACAGTGCCTACCTGATAGGGTTGTTGTGAACATAAAATGTTTAAAGATGTTTGATATGGCCACTATCTCTACAGTCTCTTCCGGCACACCCAACAAATAGCTTTCTGTGTATGCCAAGCTGTGATAAAAAGTTGGGAAGCACTGTCTCACACAAGACTCAAACTGCATTATGTCTGAATTGTGTTCTATGACAAGTCATATAATAAGTAGTATACTACATTATTTAATGAATGTGATAACATGTGAGAAAAAAGTAAGCGAACTACCTAAAATGATTTTTCTCAAAGACAAGGTTGGAACACATTCCTAAGGATCTACAGAACTCATATTTTCAATATAATCTAGCCATTATGAACACTATAAGAGTACTTTGCCTACTCAATCATCAGAGTCAAAGTAGAACTGGGTTAGTGTGTCTTTTAAAAAATACTGTATTTTTCTCATGAAATGAATTGTACCCAGCAGGGATCCAAACTATATATGCAACAACAAAACACGATTAAAAGCTTTTTAATGAAGGCACTGTAAACAGCATTTCCCTTCTGCTTTAGAATATTTCAAATACAAAATTAGTAAGCCCCAGAGACTGGAATTTCTGCTACAGGAGAGATGAAAGGTTAACTGTCTAAAAAGGAAAGAATATGTTTGACATATTCTATTTAGAAAATAAAAGGGTTCCCTAATAAAAGCAGAGCCCCACTTGATGCGCTTAATGCTCCTTCAGTGTTTGCATACACAACTCAGTAATTAGAAAGCCCCACTCCAAAAAAAAAAAAAAAAAAAAGTGCATAAAAAAGCCATTGCAGACATCGGTCCCTTGTTTACCAGGCTTGCTAGAGGCCCCTGGAGGTCACTGTGATTGACAGGATTTTGGTGTTGGTAGGAGGGTAGATAATGCGCACACATCTCTTGAGAGCAGAGCTCCTGAGTCCTGACCATGCTTAATAGAAGGGCAGCCACCATGGAGAACAATGTAGCAGGCAAAGCCTGGGGGACTGCAGGGCAGAAGGATGTTGGAGGATTGCAAATGACATTCCCAGTCAATTAGTACCACTGCGAAGCTGAGGTACACCATGCCAAAGGAAAAAGAAAGAAAGAAAAGAAAACTAAAAATTCCCAAGGCAAGGATCTTCCTTTGCCAAAAACAAGGCACCCTGCAGGCGTTTCCATTAGGTACACTCCAGCAACCCCAGCTACCAAAAAGCATCTTTATGAGCTTCTGAAGCTCCAGTCATTTTGGAAAAGCAACACTGGTTTCTATACGTATGGCAATGTTATTTTCATTAGAATGTCTGACAGGCAAACCACCACAGCTTCGAATCACAGCACTGCCTTAACTGTAATCGCCTTGTCACACTAATGAAAAGTATTATCTGTATTTCCAGTCCTTAAAAGGAATCATGTTAATTATTCCCAAAGTTCTTACCCTTGAAGATCCCTGTGACCCACAGTTAGCAATAGTATCCAATCTCTTTCATTTGATATAATGATGTTTGGAATTTGTGGTTGCAGAGAATAAATTTATTTCTCTAATGTCATTAAATTAGTTTAATGATTATGACTTCAGCCAAGAAAGATGTCTCTCTTCTAGATTCAGAGACAGCTCTCCCAAGAACTTGTGTTTCCCTGTCCTGCTAAATTCCCACTTATTAATGTGATCATCTGCTGTCACGTAAGGGTTTAACCATCAAAACTCCCTCATTCTAAAAGTCAGAACCTGGTGAGAAGAATCATGGTGCAATTATTGATTCTGAACCATAGAATATCAACTAAACCTACAGGTATCTATATGCTGAAATACAGATTTTCATAAAATGTGATACTTACCTTTTCATGACCCCTTTCTCTGAAAACACAAGACCATTCCTTGTGGCAAAAGAATAAAATAATCTTGTCTTGACAAGGTCATACTAGGTTTTCTTAGCTTAATCCTTTTGGAAAACTTTCTCTCACTTAATCCATTTCATCCTGTAGAAAGCCCTTTTCAGAATTTAAATATGATACTGAAACAATAAACAGGCATGTAGGATGTCAAAGTTCCGCAGAAAAAATACACAGAGGTCCTTTAAAAAGTGTTTTCTCTTTTAAAATAAAACATTGAGGAAATGAGTGCTGCTTCTTTGGGTTCTGAGTAAAGCGATCACCCCCTTCAAAAGCATGTACTCAGAAACATAAAACTAGGCATCTAACTAAATACCACAAATGGGTCACAAAGCAGATATTTTTAAAACAATTCAAGCTTGAAAAAAGAATGCACATATGCTTAAATGAGTATGAGTATTTTCACTTTTAAAATAAGGTAACTTTATGGTGGGGGGGACTGTTAATGCATTTTCATTCTGAGAGCCTCAAAAGTGAAACTAAATCTTAGAAGGCTCCCTTCGCCTTTGAACTGTAAGCACTGGCCTGCCCTTGTGAGGTGTGATGAAGTAGGTGCCACAGTGACAAAGCACAGTGACTCACTTTCCCATTCTGTCCTGATTTCTCATTCATGGCTTTGTTTCCCTTCTTAAAAAGGGCGAAAAGACCTTCCATTCATTTGCCACAAGACTCACAGAACCATTTCAGGGCTTACGGGGACAGTGTGTCACCAGGGCAACTGAAATAAACACACGAAAGACAGATGTGAAGGCCAGAATTCTTCAAAGGCAAGAGGATTTGACACTTCATAAATCACCATGTCACTCTGGTATAACAAAAACTGGCCTCGTGTACTGTACCCGAGGCTTTCGCTCCCTAGACTTGCTGTGGTGGAGTCTGCTTGCATACCACATCTGGTTTGCCACTAAAAGCTTCATAAATGCAATGAATCAATAGGAGTGAGAAGAGGGTGGGGTGTGTACTCTCAATACAATAAAATCCTCTTAATCAGAAATCAAGGAACCAGTTACTAAAAAAAAAAAAAAAATCAGAATGCCAAAATGACTCAAGTATGAAATGAAAATACCTTGGTATATATACATGATAAATTTTATGATCCCACTTATCCAACTACTTGCAGTATGCGCTGCTATTTTCAAGGTAAGAGGTACAGAATAATTGAGCTTCTGTTGGAATCTGTGCTTGGAATCAGTTCAAATCAACTATTATTTTTACCTGGCAAGCAGAAGGAAACTCCTACTGAGTTAAAGACTGAAAAGTTTGTTAGATTGAGTTATCAGTCTTCCATATTAAGTTTTTCTTCTAAACAGGCTTTAAAATACATGAAGAGTTGGGCTTCAAACTATTATTACAAAGTTTTCAAGAATGACCTCTTTCTGTCTGCTCAGTATTATTCAGGTCTGCGTATAGCAGAGGAAATTGATAATAATGACTACGGATCGGGATTTGCTGGCATTTTTTAATAAATTATCTTGAGAGTTATAACTCAGACTAGTTATTCATTCATAATCGACCCGTACACTCACGCTCAGAAGTTAAATACATCATACTGAAGGAAACACCATATTTGCCCATTTCCAACTTTTTTATCCCCTTAAATTTATTCCATAAATGTTACTAGATAAATATGATTTAAGCTCTAAGTAGGAAATAAGGATTTGCCACTTTTTCAATAGATCTATACACTATTTTTTGCCTTGTTCTGCTAGAAGGGTAGCCCAATCATCCTCATGCAGCAGAAAAGTCACTTAACGATATTATGTAGCAGTGGTTCCTAATTGTTCCAAGAATGAAAATCCTAGGTGACAAAAGTAGTTAATTTCTCTTTTCTGAACACTAAAAAATTTTAAAAGTACTGAGTGCAGTAATATTTTACATGAATTTATAATTTTCTAATCTCTAATTATGTATTTAAAAATAATAGTACACATATGTCTGAACTATATCTGTGCACACTTTATAGTACATCATCAAATTCTGTGGCACAAAAAAGATGTGAAGAACATTTTGAAATATCCATGAGTCACCCAGAACTCTTTGCCTCTCCAAACCACTAAAACCTATGTCCCCTGCCTATGTCCTCATTTTTCTGGTTTGGTGCAAATAGTACCACCTTGAAGTCATCTTTATTGTCCACTCAAGCCACTTTAGTAATCTTCCTTCTATTTCCTATGCTTGATCACATCTCTGTTTTTTTTTTTTAAAGGAAAACAAAAAAGGATAGAAATGATACAGAATTTCAAAAAAAAATTGGAAATTAACACTAGTCAATGTATTACATATTGCTATTTTAGAAGTAGTTGCTCAGGTTACAAGATCCTGGCATGAAAAAAATGATCAATCAAACAATGAAAGCACAAGCTATTCTTTTTGATGAACAGAGATTAGTAGTGTAGTTATCTATCTTATATATATATATATATATATATATATATATACATACACATATATATTACACATTATATTTACAAATAATCTTTTCCCTTTTTCCTTTTCTCCTTTCCCCATCCCAGTTGTTCTCTCCTTTTGAGCACTAAATTTCATGTTTTATTCATTTATACCACAATCTCCAATTCCTTTGTTTATTCATTTATTTGAATGCTGTTTGTATCACCCTCAGACGTAAGGGGGAAGAAACCGTTCCTTGTTAATGAACAGAAGGGCACTTCCAGTATCCACACAGGACTCACCAAATTTAAAGACCATTTAATTTCCACTGATACAGGTTGAGCATCCCTAAACTTAAAATCCAAAATGCAACTTGCTCTGAAGTGTGAAACTTTTTGAGTAATGACATGATGCTCAAAAAGCTTCAGATGATAGTGAGTACAGCATCATGACATTACTCAGAAAGTTCCAGATTTCAGAGCATTTCAGATTGGGGCATTATTTTTCAATTAGTGATGCTTACCTGTACACAAATATTCCAAAAAATTTTTAAAAAGCAATAAAGCCGGGCGTGGTGGCACACGCCTTTAATCCCAGCACTCGGGAGGCTGAGGTAGGAGGAGCGTTGTGAGTTCAAGGCCGGCTTGGGCTACAACATGAGCGCAAGGCCGGCCTGAGATACACAGTGCGACCCTGCCTCAAAAAACCAGGGCCGGGAGTTTGGCTCAGGGGCTTACGCGCCTGCCTGACAGGTACGAGGTTGTGAGTTCAATCCCTGGTGCTGCAAAAAAAAAAAAAAAGCAATAAAACCTCCAAAATCTGAGACATCTCTACTCATAAGATTTTAGATGAGGGACAAAAACTTTACAGATTCCACAAGACAAATAAAGACATAAACTGGCTTAATCCCAAGTTAATATTATTAAGCTCTATTACAAGTATTTAAAAAGAAATCAACAATAGCAAATTTTGACACAGCCTAAAAAATACTTTTTTTTTTTTTTAAGTCTCTTCTTGCCTTTGGTTTCGAAAGATTTTACACAGGCCAGCGATCTTGGCAGAGTCCAAAATTGGGAAACAGTCATCATAACAATCAGTTATGAAAATGGAAATTTAAAAAAAAAACCTAAAATATTCAATGTGTCTTCCATTTGTTTAAGCTCAGAACAATCTCATGTGTTTAAAGCTTTTGTTGTCCTACTTTTCTGCAGCAGACACTTGGCTCACAAATATATCAGGCCTTTGTGCAATACCCAAAAGGCTACAACAGACTCAAAGCTCTTGTTCACAAGGAGGCCAGCAGGTGGAGAGAGAAACAATCAGCCTTGGGTCTTCTGCCTGCTTCGAAGTAACACAGAAGCATAAAGAGGGGATTACGGTTCCAGGCACAACTTTAGGCTGCCCAAGAGGCTCTACCATTAATAGAGAATACAGAGATTATATTCAGTGCCCAACTTCTACAAGCTTGCTGAAATGGTTTAAGCACACTTAGCTATCATCCCTTTACTTTCTTTATTGAAATAAATCGCTTTGTAATAAGTGAGAGTTTCTTTTTTCTGCTTTTGCATACGAGGGATGCATGGGTACTTTTACAGTTGGTTGGTAGAGAAGAATGACAACAGGTAGCAGAAGCAGACTGTGGATTACCTTTTGCAATTAGAAAGAGCAGATATAGTCCCCTTCTTACTATTCAATTTCTTTCACTCCTCTATTAGAAAATAATTAAATTGCACAACAATTTAAAGTAACAGGTTACATTCTGAATAGCTTTACAGTTGCACAAGATAGCAATTAAATGTTTTTTTAAACACCAGTGGTTTGGATCTTAAAAAATCAAACTGTTGGGATCTTCTGTTTTATAATTCATGTAGTTAATCAACCAAAATAATACAGTTTAACCTCTTTCCACCCACGCCAATCTTTACTGTATATGAAGTCACTCAGCCATATACAGTCTAACTTGAAATTTCCATGAGTGACACTTTAACTTGAAGTTACTCAACTAAGTTCCTGGCAGAACAAATTTGTGAGCACAAAATTCATTGGAGGTCATATAAAGGCTATTTTTGGCATCAGCTGTCACAATTACTCAATAGGTAGGAAGGGATATTAATAATAGCAAAATGCTGTTGTTTGCCTGGTCACAGAAAAAGGGCCTGAACACAGACTGAGTCACAGATGACTTGAAAATGCCTTACCAAATAGACAAGTATCTAAGAACATTGAAAATTCGAGTAAGAGGCATGCTATACCATTACACAACATTATTTACTTCATTAATGCAAACACAATATTTACCACTGGCAGAGAATAAGAAATTTCACTAAACATAGGCCAAATAATACAAGGAGAACTCTCAAATTATTTGTTTCCCTAAAAGTCAAACTGGCTTTAACCAAATTGGCTTTTCACACATTAGGTATGGTCAGACCTATGACTAAATCCAAGAAGAGGTCATTTTCCTTGGGACCCTCTCAGGCCAACAGAGAACCCACAGATGCAGAGGGAACCTCCATTTTGCTGTATCTGTCCCTTTTTGCCTAGAGTGATGTCACTCGGCATCTTTCAGAGCATTCAAATTTATAAAAGTAAGTAGGCTATGAGCTCATAGCTTGTAACAAAATTTATACTGTTAATACAGAGTAAGCATATGTTTGAAAGATACACAAATTACATTTCTGGAATTATACTTATTAATCTTAGAGTAATAGCACAGCATAAGGAAATAAGCCTTAGAGTCTGAGACACTCTAAAGGGATTTTACCTTCCTGTCCAACATTTCCTAGAAGGCCATGAAAATGTAACATCTCCGAGTCTCTGTTTCTAATGTAAAAATGAAGACAGCTATGCCATAACTTGCAAGGCCTATGAAATCAATGAGACTGCAAGATTAATGAGCTAATGTATTGAAGAATGCATACTTCTTGGCACACAGTGGCTATGTGAATAGATAGTATACATATACATAACGTTGGCATACAGGCAATATTTGTTGCTTTCTTCTCTTTCTCCTTAATTCATGTGTCAGTAGGAATATCCTACTTATATTTTTCCTATATATTTGTATTAGTGGACAAAATACTGTATCTCATTGTGTTAGTAGGAATATCCTACTTTTATTTTTCCTATATATTTGTATTAGTGGACAAAATACTGCATTTCATTGTAGCAGTTTCATACATACACACAACATATTTCATCATATCTACCCCCTTTTGCTCTCCCTTATCTTTCCTCATTTTTAAAGCAATGAATATCTTAAATTTGAAGCAACTGGAGGTACTCTAATTTTCTTAAAAACCTATTTCTAAATATTCTTGTAAATCTGGTACATAGCTGATAATCAAATTTTTACCATCTTGTCAAAGATGTTTATGATGGACATGCAAAAGAATCAGAAACTGCCCCTAAAGTCAATCAAAAGAAGTTGTCACATTAATTATAATCATCTACATAGGATTCCGGAAAACAACAGAAATTTATTAATTATTTTATCCAGAAGTTACTGAGAATCAAGCAGGTTTTCACTGTTCTGCCATAGGTCTTGTGTTGTTCTAGAATGTAGATCCTAGGTTTGAGAATGAGAACACCATTTCTTCCAATAACAGTAGATTTTACTTAGAAGACGCAAAGAATCCAAAGAGAAGCCTGATCCTTTATAGCTCTGTAGGTAGACAAACAGAGTTGTAGCTAATCTGCACCAGTCTATTCCAGCATAAAGTTTACATGGAAACATTTTCCTGAAACTAGGGTGGGGTCTTATGTATAATTTTTGCTCACACTGACAGGAGGAAGCAAACAATGCAGACACATCCAGATACGAACACATCCACACTCTCACTCTGCCATATTCCACAAGGCAAAAGCTATAGGAGGACAAATTCCTAAACAATAAGGTGACCTGGTAATAATGGGAGTATGACGATAAGTTGGCATTACAATAGGAAATTATAGCGTCTTCTATTATAGTAGTACAACAGTTTATAATACCAGGAAAATACTATAAAACCATTAGAAAATCCTTCAAGTTATGACAAGATGGTTTAAAGGAAAAAAAGACTCTACCTATGGTGTTCTTTGAATATGATCACTACAGATACCACACATAGTTCCATATTTTATTTTGATTAACTAACAATATTTACCATAAATGTAAGATTTTCACTTTATTTTCCCCTGTGTAAATCGTGAGGAAACACCTTTGTGCTAGGGAAAATTATCCATGCATTTCTCCTCCCCTTAAATATAATATGACTTACACTTTTTTACAAACCAGAAAATCCAAACACCTGATCTTGTTTGGTTTACATGTAGGAAACTTGAAGTCAAATGGTATAATATAATCATGTAAATAGATGCATAAATTGATTATTCAGATAAGCTTTATTTTCTTTTCAAATAACTATTTTAAATTCATCCTGATTGGGGGGCAGTGAGAGAAAATTACAACAATGCAAATAGCATTATACTGATAACATGAAACCATCATATGTGACAAGGGAAATTTCATAATAATCTCATTTTAAAGATGAGAAAATTAAGGTGGCAAACATGTCATGAGGAAGGTCAGGAAATCACTACCAATGACCACATGTTCACATTGGCTAGCCAGTTTTGACACCTGGGCCTTGTCCTTCCCTTAGAACACGAAAATTACAACACCTTTCTTCCTCAGAAACAAATACTGTTCAGAACATTCTCCACAAATATTATTTCAGGGCCCAGGAAATAAAATTGTTTTCAAGAAATGAAGCCAGGCAGGTAGGTGGACCAGCAGACATAACATTAGGTTACTACGAGCACAAAATCACATCTCTGAACTATCACACAGCTGGTAATTTATAGAAAAACCAGAGGGGTTATTTTCCATCTCAGCCATCTATAAAGTGGGAACAGTGGTACCGACCCTGCCTACCTCACAGAGTCGCCACAACTGCTGGGGAGACTAGAGGAACACTCTCTCCATCTTCAGATCTGATACCAAAACAACACAAAGAGAAACAGGGTCTCTGGGATATTACTCATTATGAGAGATACCAATGGCTTTTACCAAGCCACAGATACAGAGTTTATTCATGTTTAGGAAACATTTTCTTTTCTTTTCTTTTCTTTTTTTATTGCCCTCAAAATCAAAATCCATTTAAATTACTGAGAGCATCTCTTAAGTGCACTTACAATTCTATAATGTTAAAAAAATCTCAGAAGTTTATAGAGATGGAAGAATGAAACTTACTTGGTCTCATGTGCATACTATTAGTCTAAAAGTGTTAGTTTCCAAAACAAGAAACCCTCTAGCTTACTTCCACACATTTCTATTCTTGGTTATATTGAGTCCATTAACTTTCTCCACCTTCTCACAGCTAGAATGTTCTTCCTAAATACAACAAAAATCATTTGAAAAGTAAATGTTTAACATTTTTCTCAGTGATAGATGTCATTATAGTCAAAAGTATTACAAATGAAATTTAGTATTTTAATCATATACCTAGGTTTAGGGATAGAAGGGTTGTCATAGGCAATAAATTCTCATTAAAAATAAGTAGATAGATAAAATGTACTAATAATGTTTTCAAACTGTGTCTCATGAATATATTGAGAAGCAGCTTTTCAAATACAGCACAGAACTAAAAAAAAAACACATCAGCAACATATCAGAAAGGACAATGTCTTTCATGAATTTTTTTTCAATTATGTGTCCATTTGTTTGTATATATGTGTTTGCTTGGCCATTTATAAAATGAATTACTTATTATAGGTCTTGTTTTTCTTCAATTTGATTTTATTTGTACATTTTAGATATACAAAATGATCACATTCATCACAGAGAATTTGTACCTATATATAACTTCTTTTTTTTCCCCCTTTCCCCTATACTCCCTTCATCCCTTTTCCCCTCCCCATTTACAAAAGCTTTGTTTCTATTTTTAACTATGGGTCTTTTTTAAAAAAAAAAAATAGATGTTTAAGAAACATTGTCTGAGGGTACAAATTTCACATAGTTTTCTCCAAAGATTGTTCAGGTTCAAATTATTTTAGTTTTCTCCACAACAAAATTAGAAGAGCTAATTATTCCAATGTTGGTAGACAAATGGTACAATTTAAGATTCAAGTATACACCACTGGGATTTTATAATTGATGGTGCCTTCCAAATAATTTACTCCAAAGTACTCTGCTTGCTGGTAACAGAAGTTTTCAGTGACCAAGGGCCACAGATCCAAGGTTTGCTAAATGTCTGTATTACATACTATTTATGTACCAGGTTGGATAAACTGGTTTCCACCACTAACTGTATCACAGTCCAAAAATCATTTGACAAGGGGAGCCCCCTGTGCCTACGTACTATATATACTGGACTCCCAGGTCTTTAGCTATCCCAGAAGCTGCCTAGGAGTATCCAGGCTGCATAACCTAGAACGACATGACATACTGACCTGTGAGACCCAGGAAAAGTTAATTCACTTGCTTGCTTTCTCTCTCTGAACCATTCTGAAATAGTCTCTCTGGTGCCATTCTGCATAGCCAACTGACCACTTTTGCTTTCTGCTAAATATTCCGCTTAGTAACACACCCCCTCTTTTTTCTTGCTCCCTTAGTTTCTTACCTTAATTTATTCTTCTCCTCATTCTTACTTTCCTGCAATTAACTGGATGACCAACTACACTCATTCTCCAACAAAGTATAAGTAAAAAGGTTGTTGATTCATGTTTTGATTTTTTTTATTTGTACTGCAGATTGAACCCCAGGTTCTTTGCACTGAGCTATATCTCTAGCCCTTTTAATTCTTTATTTTTTCTCGATAGGGTCTCACTAAATTTCCCAGGTAAGACTCAAACTTTGGTTCCACCCACCTTAGTCTCCCAAGGGCTGGGATGCCAAGACACATTCTGCTTTTCAGGGAGTTTATGCTGAGACAATGTTCGATATACAAATGCTGATTTCATCGTACTTTAATAACAAAGGCAATGAGAAAATAGAGGTTTTAGGTATTGTCTCTGTCTAACATTACTTTATGTGCTCTAAGTTCAAGAACATGCTAGATAAATGCAAGTTTTCCAGCTTTTGCTCTTAAACAAAGATCATGACTCATTACAGGCATTTCATTAAGATTTAGATGATGAAGCAGTAACAATGCCCAAATTTTAGTGACCTAAAAATAAAGAATTATCTTATTCATGCTATATGTAAATCAGTATGGACTTTATTCATTGAGTCACTCAGACTATATTCACAGTTACTACCTTGAAACTTGTTCATGGTCATGTGAGAGGTGGGAAAATACCATGGCAAAGCACTCTGGGCTTCCTAAAGCTCCTGAGATGGGTCATTTCCACTCATATTTGATTGACTACAGCTAGTCAGCTAGTCCCATAGGTAGACAAATTTCTTTTTTTTTTTTTCAATCATTTTCACTTTTTATTACAGCACGTTTACAGTACACAATGATCACACTCCTTGTGGGGATTCCAAGTGGGCAGGAAAGCACAACTCAACCATAAGCCTGGAAGGTAAGAGAACTGAAGCCTTTGTAAAAATGTTCAAATAGCTACCACAAATAGTGTACAGGGTAGGTTATCCCCACAAGAACATTTTGTTCTTAGCCTCTACTCCATGGATCTGCTATGATTTCCAATGGCCTATGAAAAGTCCTGGAAATTTTTGAAACTTATTGGAAAAACGAATGAACATAAAAAATTCAACACAGGCATCAAGGCAGAGTGAAAAGAGGGAAAGAGTAGGAGATGAGCGATCAAATCTTGGTTGTGCCATTTACACGTGTCACAGCCTCAGGTAAATCGCTTACTAGCTCCTGGTGTTACCAGGGCATTGTCTTTCCTGTTAGAGATGCAATCAAATGTGTTGTTATTGCTTTTTTCCATATTCATATAGATCACCAGACCAGACTAAAATCACTACTTACAAAGAAAATTTTAAAAATAAAATTTGCCAGTGAATCAAATCTGCAAAAGATAATAGACTGAGAACTCCATAAAATGTTCTTTAAATCCTGCTCTTGGGTTCAAAAAAGTCATCTACATAAGAGCCAAAAGGGGATGGGTCTCTAACTTAATATGCTCATGTTCATTAGCCTGGGGGAATGCAGTCAACTGCAAGTTCACTGTGAATGAGGGGAGCTATCCCCTAAATCCTAGGTCAATCCTGACCAACCAAATACAAAACCTAGAGTCCAGATCAAAGGATATAAACATTGCTTATCATTTTATTTTCTGTAGCCAGACCACACACTACTGTGGCACTTGGAATGCCCCTTCTAAACCTCTGGTGACAAAAGAAAGGGGCAGACAGGATGTTGGGGCTGCTACAGAAAACATGACAGGTTAGGAACAGCTGAGAAACACTGGAGAGGCTGAGGCTGAAGAGAGACTGAGGAAACATGATACATATCCTCCAACACCTGAAGGGCTGTCACGCAGAATAGATATTTCTCTCTCTCTCTCTCTCTCTCTCTCTCTCTCTCTCTCTGCCATTCTAAATTACAGGAGAAGGATGAGGCAGTAGGAATTACCTCTTGAATGCTGGTAAGTTCATGGCCAAACAGAAGCTGGTTGCCGACCAGCTAAGGATATGACAGCGATTCAAAATGGGTAGAAACTGGGGGTTAGAAACTAATACACCTTTTTTTCCCCATAATTATATGAATTTGTCAGTCCTCAGATGTGCTATCCTTGTTCTAAATAGGCATCCTCTCCTTTCCTTTTTAATAAAGACATTATAAAAATAATAATGTAATGTGCAGGAATTCATTTACACTGCTTATGCTACAAAAATCTTGATTTAGTAGATATCCCTTCAGGTTACGATTTCTGCTGCTGGCTGCAATATAATAAAGATGCTGACAGTTGTGAATTACTTTACTGAGTTCTACAAGTTATCAACTGCAATGGTAAATGGGAAAGAAATAAAAGGTAAAGTAGGTGGCTAGGTCAACAGGGGTGATGGCTGCCTTTCTGCATAATTTAAGACCTTCTGCAAGTGATGGCAAATAGATGCCACGAGCTGAGGAAGAAGAGAAAGTATATGTGCCTCTAAGTTCCAGGACATAGAGGTTAATGGAAAATGGGAACTGCTTTGTTTTATGGGCCCCATTGAAGATGGATGACTGGGGAGATGGGCGGCAGGAATTATTTTTTATCTAGAAGAAGCTGAGGTTAAGAGATGAAGCAATGGTGTGTGAACGCCGCATGGGACAATTATTAGTGCAGAGCTCTGACTAAAGGTGAATGGCCTGCTGGGAAATGGGAGACATCTGATAGGTAAAGTCAGTCTGGCCCTGGGGCCATGACCTCATTAATAGTTAAACAACAGCACTGAAAATTAATGACCCACACCTGACTGCCCAGTGAAACTGCACTCCTCTTCACAACCATCCGGAAATGCTCACACGCACATTCCAGCAGGGAGTCTGGCTGCCAGTGGTAATAGCAATCCCTTAGGGAATTAGCCAGGTTAAATGAGTAGTGGCAAGACAGATAAAGAAAGAGATTCCATCCGACCTCCCCAATACAACATGGGATAGAAGAAGCTGGAGTTCAGCAGAAATAGAGACTGACCATATTGAAGGTATTTAGGAAGGAAAGACCATGAACAGTCCTCCATCAGACTTGGACGTGTGGACTGAGTGGCACTAATTTGAGTTAGGAAGGCTGGGTACCACAGTGACCTCCACCCCACCTTCCATATGGCTGTCTGATAAAAGCAATTCGTCAAGCTTCCTGGTTGCCAAATATGCTGGCTTGAAATCACCAGGTGGAGGGGGAGTATATTCTAAGAGCACACTTTAAACAACCTCATAATTTTAAATCTGAAGACATTTCTTTTCGACACACTACCTAAGGTGTTCACACCACTACTAAGTCTGAGAAAACAAAGACCATCCCTCTGCCTACCCCCTACCCCAATCTCCAGGTTGTCTTTTTGCTTCGTGCAGAGATTTTTGAAAATAGAGTACAATAAATCCCATGCATGACAGCTTACTGCAGCTAAAGACTGAGCTCCTGAGATGCACCTTTTTATTTATTGGGGTTGGGGAAGGGAGGTGGTAATGTTTCCTGTATTGGATGCCTTATACTTTGCAGACCTTTGGGGACTCATCTCTGCTGAATTCTTTAACAGCTGAGATGACAGGGATGTCCATTACCCAAATGGACAGCACTCTCTATTGATCAGGGCTCCACTTAGCGATCTCATTTGTCATCCTATTGTCTCTCGTCTTTACTGCTCTCAATACGAAGGGGGAATCTTTTCTCAGGTGTTAGAGAGTTAATCCACATTCCAGGCACAACTGAGCAATTAAAACGTATAATGAGCAGAACACTTAGTGCTTCACCTACAGAGAAGTCTGAATCAGGCCTCTCTCTATCTCCCCCGTACAAGCCATAGGAAGTTAAAGAGGTAATCCACTCCTGGAAAAGCCCAGAAGAATAACTATAATACTCTTCAAACCTTAGCTGTGTCGAGTGCTTGCTTTGCCTCCATTTCTACTTTCAGAAACTCATTTTAAAAGATAAAAAGGAATATTGTAAGATGAAAGCCCAAATCCCAACAAAACAAAGGAAGGTCTACCTAATCTTGCCAGTTAATCATTTGGGGAAAGTCTTGCTCTGCATCTAATTAGATCCATGCAGTTAAACATCCATCAAGAATTTTCCTATACAGGGTATGTTTTAAGTAGTTCTGATACAGGGATTAAATTGGGCATGTGGAAAGCAATGTTGATCCATTTAATGGACTCCCCCAAAATATACATCAGCATCTATGTCATGGAGCTAGATGGCTTCTTTATCTTTTCGCCAAAATGCAATAACAGAAATAATTAAACATCTCTCAGACCTGAAATGCACAGTCATTAGGCAATAGTCAATGACTGGAACCGCCTCCGAGAGCCTGAACCGCACTTCACCTTGGCTTTTCTAGCCATTTTTATTCGGAAAGCTTTCCATATCCGGATTTCCCCTGAGAACTATTTTATGATGCTATAAAGACTGTCAACCAGAGGCAGGAGCTCCCCAGCACCTGAGCCACACACAGAACTATCAAATAACATTTAATTGCTGGATGACACTGTGTGTCTGGGCTTGAATTCTGATCTCTAAATATTATCCATGCAACTGTCTGCAGAGATAAGGTTGTTATGATAACAGCAGATAAAACCAATTAAACCTGGGAGCAGCAAACACTTCAAGATCTTGACTTTCACCATAAACAGAGTTTGAGGATGTGTAAACTATGAGAGGTCTGATGCTATCTCTCTTATGTAAGGAACATTACTTGGGGCTTTTTCCTTTTGTGTATGTGGGTGACTATTTCCATGTAAACATATGAGCTAAGAGAGAGCAACACATGCAAACTGCATGAGCTATTAATTACTCTTTTATCTAGTGATGGAGAGCAAATCACGATAAGGAACGTAAATCTAGTTCATTTTTTAACACTAGTTTTGGTTTCAATGATAGACTCAAACATGCCATCATAAATACACTCAGCACGGTTTTCCCCATTTTAGAGGCTTTTCTGCTTTTTTGCTGACAACATTCTACTAGTGTCTCTAGCTGTCTGTACACATATTATGCCTGCTTTGTGATATGTTTTGCAGAGCTAAAGCCAAAACACCAGGCAGAAGCGCCAAACCTTAACCCCAAGTTACTTCTGGTACACCACAGATAAGGAAAATAGCCCTGGATTGGGGCAAACAGAACAGTACATGTGCGCTCCCCAGAAAGCTTATCAAAATCTGACAGCTAAACAGGATACTAGGAAATTTATCAACCAAATGATGTTCTAAAGAAAAACAAAACTGATGGAGAAATGGTATAGCTTCAAAGAGAGGCTGATTCTATAAAGCATGAATTTCTTTCATGAAAAATAAATAAAAGCATAATGCAAGTTTGTCACTACGGCAAACATTTCTGTTTTCTTTTAAAAGTGACTTTCTATGCTTTTTGAGAAAATATATGATATAATCTCCTACCTGTATTCCTTTTTGAGGAAAAGAGGGAAACATATTAGGACCTATTTCATTTAGCAATCTCTCATACCTGGCATATAAATAGAGGATAATAATTCCTATTGTCCAAGAGAGGTGGGTAAAGGCTGAATGGCATTCAGCAGTGGTGGATAGGTAGGTAGGTAGATAAAGGACTGCAGACTTAGAAAGGAAAAAATAAATGTCACATGTATGAGGTGAACAAAGACTATTTGTAGATTCAGGAGAAAGAGACTGAAGGCCTAATGACCCCCCAGCTAACAAACAACACAGTGTGCAGTTTAAAAGAAAGTAATTTACCAGTAGTATCAGATGATAAATAATACTGAAGAACTTCAAAGGATTCTTCCTATAATACAGCATAATATAGGCTTCACTGGACCCTTACTGACTAAAATGATTCTGCAGGAAAAATACAAAAAAAAAAAAAAAAAAAAAAAAAAAAAAAAAAAAAAAAAAAAAAAAAAAAAAAAAAAAAAAAAAAAAAAAAAAAACGATGAAAAATAGAGACAAAAGTAAAATACAATTTTGAAAGATTGGAAAATAAAACTAATGTGCTAATAAAATAATAAAAGTCTGAAAAGAAAAATATAGTGCAAATTTCCATTAAATAAATTAAAATATCATGGGCAATAGTGACTGGGTATTCTCAAACTGAGGATAGAATATAATGTTACATTGTAGCAGTAGAAATAATTTTATTAGCTATATGAAGTGGTTTATAGACATAGAAAAGTCATATGCACGGAATACAGTGTCTGATCCATTTTCTTACTCAGTGACAGTTATGTCTTAAAGTCCTTATAGACAAAAAAGCCAACAATTAACTTTAGTCATGAAGACTATCACTATCATTACTCACAATTAATACTAATGGATCAGCCACTGTATGTAAAGTTTACAGGAAATACTGACATGGTCTCTTCTGTAAATAGAAAACCATACCCAACATGTAGCCTAAACTTGTCACGTTTCATCTTTTCCTTACTCTTTCAAGGCACAGTGTACTACTTCTGCCCTCTGATACCATGCCATCTTCAGTTTTCTGCTGGGTACTAGCCAGATACTTCTCATTGGCAGGAATCATTGCTGGGCAAGTCTGCATGTAGAGCACAGTGGGTCTGACAGGTATGGAGGAGGTAGTCCCTAAACTTAATAAGACTCAGGTGACACTACAGAAGCTGTTCAACTCTTCCTGTGCTATTCCCACTTCCAGAGAAGAATCTGATTTAATAAGACATGAAATGGTAGCAGAAACCTTTAAATAAGTTGCTCATTTCATGCCATTCATGTTAGCAACAAAACTTGACCTGCACAAAGTAGAAATCCTAATTTAATTGGTCCAGAGTCCAGACATCTGAATTCTTTTTAGGTAACCCATGTGGCTCTAATACGGAACTTACTGATATAAAGAATTACAACTTCTTTTAAATCATTTCCCTTATTTCCTACCACAGGCCACTCAACTGCATCTTCTTGCTGCTTGTGGCGAAGGGTACGGTAATTGAAAATATTCAATATATGTTTGGGTTTATTTTATTTTATTTAGCTTAGCATACCTACCATACTGTTTATAATCTCATTTCTAATGCATGGTCAATATACCATCCTTAAAATGTAGCTAGATATAAAATGCCCAACTTCTTGAAAGTATCTACAAAAAATATGCGAAACAGAAGCTTTGCCATCTTGCACTCTACCTACCAATACGTTAGTCCAAAAAAATGTTTCAGCATTAACCATATAAACCAAGCACAATTCTGTGTGGAGACACAGAGAAAACACACAAAGAACTTTTACTCATTAGGATAAAGAATAGTTTTGTCTTAAGTTGGTCAACAGGTAACAATAATAACTCATTCTATTAGTATATTGGTTTACAATTTTAGAATACTTGTTTATCCAAAAATCTTCTTTAATGCTTATGATAAATCTGAGAGACTATGAACACTTTAGCTATGAACAAACTAAGGTTCAGAGAGGTAGAATGATTTGCTTAGCTCAGACAAGTCATTAGGTAACAGAGTTAAGCTAACCAAATTTCTGAATACTTTCGCCTAAATCCAGGGACAAACATCACACTAATTACTGTGTAGTATGCAAAGGGATTAAACAATGGTCCTGAGACCTCAAAGAAGGCTCCAACTAGCTATGGGAGGAAGTCAGATATACACAACGATTAGCATATAATACACTCTAGTATTTGCAAATACTGAATGATGGAGGAAAGTCAGCTGTCTTTCAGAATTACAGGAAAGGAGCAGATAGATGTTAAAAAGCAGCAAGTCTTTTTGATCGGCCAAACTTTGGCTGAGCCCTAAAAGATGGGTAAAGTTAAATAAGGCAGAAATTATGTAGGAATGTATCTATAGCCCATTTGGAAAGTTCAGGCTAAAAGTAATTCCACAAAGGATATACCCTCAATTTTAATTTTAATATATAGTTTGAAGCCAAGAAAACTTTACTACCAAGCTTAGCTTTATTCAACGTAAGGGAGCACCAAGATTCTTCTCTCAGATGCCTCCATTCGAACTCATTTTCTTAAGGAAAAAGTAACAAGTTAACCTCTTAAACATTTACTGAGTGTCTCCTATATGTAACATACTATGATTCCCACTCAGACAAATACAAGGCACTGCATACTTCATAGAAAATTATAATCACATTGAGCACAGACACAAAAATTTAGATATTCAAATTAAATATTATGTAACTAAGGAACACAAGGATGATCTGAGCGGTATGTGCCATGAATGTACAGAGGAGGAGTGAAACTTAGATGAGCTGGATCCTAGGAGGAACCACCTTGGCCAGTTCACAGCACTAGCAGAGCTGAGAGTTCATACAGTGTCCACTTTCCCCGACAAACTCTGTAGTATACTGGAGAAAAAAACTTCACCAGGATCTGCAGAGCAGGTATAAAAATTCTAGAAGAGAAGAAGTGGATGCTCTATGTAATGTTAATAATTTTATATTCCATCAATAAACTCTGAATTCCATCACAATGGCATCATAGGAATATCGAGGTCTCGGTCGTCAAAGCTAAGGGGAAATTTGCACCTTTGAGACAATCAGGCTTTCTCTTTGTTTGGTCAAGGCTGCCTTGCTTTACTGTGGTTTCTGTATTTCTGGTTTATACAATTCACAACTGCATAGACAAGAACAAAAGCAACAACATTACTCCAAGTCTCCAAGGAATAATACAGAGTATACACTACTCTACCGATGAAAGAGCACAGTTTAAAATCCCATCCACATCCCAGACAGTTCACATCATAACAATATATCCTTGGAAGCTGCCTGGGAGACACTGGGTTCTTTGAATGTAGTCCTGACCATTAGATAATCATGCTTTATATGCCTGGACTGTTTAATACCACATGTGCTAATTTAATTTATGGTGCTAAAAAGAGCTTCACCATTTGTGCAGGGAGTGGAATGTGAAAGATTTCTCCCAACTCTGTATCCACAAGGGACTCACTGCTCCTTTGAATATAGGGAAAGAGAACATTGGGAAACACTAGCTGCAGTGTGGTTGCTGGTAATGTGCTTAATATATGACCAGCATAGGCATGGAGCTCATGCTTCGATGGGAAGCAAGATTTAAGGGTATGGGCATGGGAGAGGACGATCAACTGAGTTGGAAAGCTTTTAAAAGGATTGAAACCAGTCCTCTTATCATTGAGGAAAACTCTAAGGTTAAAGGGAGGCATGCAAGGAGGGGAGCCACTGAGGGGAATATTAGTGCCACAGACAGAGGTCACAACAGTCTTTGGAAACTGTACTCCAGCCAATGGCTTCCCATCTCGGACTATGTGTAGGAATTCTCAAGGTGTTAAATTTGCCTTTCTCAAAGAAGTATGCAACAGCTTTTCTTTAGCCATGGGCTATTTGTTTTGGATATTCTGAGAGAGTGAGGGAACACTAACTCCTCAGACAGATGACCTGACAGATGGACTCAAGGGAGACGAGGATCTATCCTGGGGCCGAAGAGGGGGAGAGGGTAAGAATAAAACACAGACAAGGAAAACATGAACTGCACGCAATTTTTGAGCTTTAAGAACATACATAATTATTCCCATAACTAAAATATGTGGTCAAGACAGAAGTAGTACAGAACAGTTATTCTAATGTGGAATCTAAAACCAGATTGTGAATGCACGACAAAACTTGTTTATCTAAGTTTGCTAAGGCTGTAGAAGAACACAAAATCCAAACAATTCTATCCTTCCATATATTAAAGGAAAAAGTCTCATTGAAATGAAGATGATGTCACTAAAAAAGTGATATGTAATAATTTATGTAATAATTTTAATATAACAGACTGAAGATATAATGCAATTGTACAGTATACATGAAAATGGACCCCGATCAATGAGGTAATCAAAGATGTAGTAAGTAAATCACTGTTGCTACAGTTAAAGTCAATGAAAAAAATCACTCAACACTCTTAAATGCTTTAAAAATAAAAATTTGTAAGAGCCTATCAAAATTATTTAACATACATTAAAAACCTTCAAAATATTCATAGACTGAGAAAGTTTAATTCTGGACCTCTATTCTCTGAAAATTATCAGAATATACATGAAGATTTCTGTTTAAAGATTTTAATAAAAAATTAACTTGACAAAGATTTCTGTGGTGGATAAAAAATTATAATACTGACAAAAATTTTTGCAAAATTATATTCATGTTATCATTATAGCTAAATTGAAAAGGCAAACAAATCAAAACTTTCATATATAAACAGAAAAAAATACTGAAAGTCAATGCATCCAAATATTAATAGCAATTATCTGTGAGTTCTTATTTTAAGTCAGAATTTTTTAGATGCTACAAATGATCAGAAATAGAATCAATGTGCATATCACTAAAAAGAACAATTATGAAAAATCACAAATTACTTCATAAATTAATTTGAATAATACAGAATAAACTAAATAATGGCATGAGGGGTTTTCTCTAACACAATTTTGACCTGAAACTTACATTAGTTTGCATTGAGAGGCCCGGGTGGTTCTGTCTGGCAGGAACTTTTGTGTTTGCACGCATCTCCACCTCAAGCCCTACAAATGGCAGTGAGGAAGAAGAAACAACTTCCTAAGTAGCCAGAAGTTAAACTTAGACACTTTATACTTGATTAAAGAATAGGGAAAAAAAAAATCAGAGTTATACTTTGGGAACTTGACTGTGTTACATGTGGGAAATTTTCATGACTGATCTGTAGAAATCAACCAATATTATAATTATTCCCCTTGTTAGAAAACTACCTTTAGCCACTTACATTATTTTTTGCATTGTGTTTGGTAAACAGACCTTTTATTTTTCCTATCTGGGCTATAGAGAAAGAATAAATATCTTTCAAAGTCATAAATTCTCATGCAAATAGTAAAAACACATGTATCGCAGCATGTCTTCTTAAATTATGTCTAAGTTTAAAATTTTAAGTATCATAAGACTGCAGGAAAACTTAAATGTCTTGAAGAACGAGAAATGAGAGCCACTTGTCCCCCATGTTGTACTGAAAAGAAACTGCCAAAGAGAACATAAAGTCAATTCCGATAAGAGCTCTATTTTCTCTGGTCCTATGGGCACAGTGAGAATTTCCTGTGGAAAGGCCAAGTGCAGCTGGCGTCAAATTAGTAAAAGGTGGCAATAAAAGGATATAGTTATTCAGGGTTGTCCTTTGAAAATGAGAGTGGTGAGCTCAGATTTCCAGGTACTGGAAGTAGAGCCTTTGGTTTGCATGTACCCTGATCCCAAACTAGTCACTTGACTTTTTGTATCTGTGTTGTGGTGGAAGGGTGGGGAGAGCTAGGTGTGGGAGACACTGAGGGTCACGGCTTCTCTGCAGGCAGATATGACTAATGCGTGTAGTAGGAGGGGGAAAAGCACTCACCCTGTTATCAGCTGACCTGACTCATGTCTCCTGGCATTTGAGAACACCAAGAATCCAGAAAACCTGGCTGCTATTTAGAGAGATGTCTATCAGCTTTCACAATATCTGGTCTATGAAGGCGCTGCTTCTAATCTCAGGTGTAATGAATATTAGTTCAATTGTTGGAAGTCTTTTTAATCACCTAAGAGGAAGTAAACAGACTTGCCTCACAAAGGTCTACAGATAGTGAATAAGAGACTTGTTCTTTCCAGGCTCGCATACTCAGAGGGATGAGAATGGTCACAAGTTACAATGAAAGCGAAGGCCTCACACACGGCCCACTTGCATACTTCACAGTATTACCACACAGCCTGGCAGCACAGCCTGTGCTCCCAAGAAATGGCAGAAGCCAGCAGGGAAGACACCCACCGGTCTGCTCCAGGCGCCTCCCGGGCAGGGCTGCCCAGCAGGCTTGCACAACATCTGAAACGGGATGTACCTGCCCTCAGCGTCTACTCTGATAGGAGCTAAATTCCCCTATCAGTCAGAGAACAAAGTAGAAAGGAACAAAAGTTGGGGACTCTAGGTTAAGGAAAAAAAAAAAAAAAGATTTTTCAAAGCAACTTCTTCAAAGGCCCTTTTATATTTATTTTAAGGAGACATTTGAATTTAAGTGACACTGTCAATCATTTCTTTTTTGAATATGACAATGCTACTCTACCCCTACTTTTTTTCCTCATGGCTTGATGGAAATGAAGGGGAAGTATTTTCCTCACCCTAACATTCGCACAAAGAATATCTTGACAAGGGCAAGTAATTTAAATGCTTTATTTTTAGTATATGTGTGTTTAATTTAGCCTCTCTCTATTTACTCACTGTTCTTAAAGAAGTGCTCTCATTAAACTGTCTATAGAGAGTGTAAATTTTTTTCTAAGTTTGCAAATATAGCTAACTAAAAGAAAGGAAGGGCAAGGATTGCAGAGAAAGCACCAAAGTGTTGGATAATCCAAAGGGTAATTTTTAAAATTGTTTTTCTTATGATTTCCTATTCTTAAGGATCTATTAAACCAAAATGCAAGCTGTAATTATAACTTTTAACTATAACTGAGTATTAACCTTGGTGAGAGTATTATGTACAAAATTTAATATTTTAAAAAATGGGATTAAGGTGTTTTAAAATGGGGTTAAGACTATCTAGTATTAAGCATCTCACATGTTCCATATATTCTGAAAGTGAAAACAAACGTAAGGAACAGGGGAGCAGCTCAGTCCCTCTAATCCCTCAAGGGGCTGGGGATGGGATGGCCAAGAGACTTGGTTCTGGGCAGCACAGGTATTTGAAAGAGAAGCAGCTTGTCAGGTGGGCCCCAGAGGGAAGCCCATTATATCCATGGGGGTCTTGACATTTGGGGTAATCTAAACCTTGTTACTGTGTGCACCACCCCTGGTGGGAGGGATATTTAGAATGGATACCTCCTCACTCAAGCAATTAAGATCATTTAGGAAACAGAGAAAATGGGCAATAAGGATCTCTCTCCTAGGGAGCCCTTGCTGGTGCTCAATCAGATAGTTCTGAGGGCGGCTTGGTGGAAGAGATGTGGTGTTTGCTGAAGAAAACACTCAGAGTAAAAGCTAGGGCTCAGCTTCACAGAGGGTTTTGCTCTTGGAGGGCAGTACCCAAAGCATCACAGAGCCATCACCTAGCACATGGTGTCTTCCCCCTGAAAACCTGAGAATTACACAGAACAAGGACACATGTTTTGGGGGATGACCTCTGGGGTACCTAACACAAGACTCCTCATAGACCAGGAATGAGTATATTCTCAGAGACGCTGTATTCTGTGAATAAAACTAAAGCCCTGAACTTCAAATCACACAACAGCAGCACTTGGAACAAAGCAAATAAGGAACACTCAAAAGCTCTAAAGTTCTTCAGCGCCTACTTAACTCAGTTTTAATGGACAAGAGCAGTGCAGAAGCTGGTCCCACAGAAGTAACCACTCCTCCCTCTGTGCTCTTGGAACACACCTCAGCTACAGCACTTACTGCCTCACACTGTAATTATTCATTCACTGGTCACTCTCCCTGAGGCTTTGAGAGCAGAAGCACGTCTTACTCAAATCTTGACCCAAATAGGTAGTATTATGCCCGGCACATTTTAATAGCCATATAAACAAATGCTGAAACCAACTTGAAGAACCTTCTCAGACAAATGATAAACTACAAAGAAGATCATTGTCTGGTCATTCTTCACCTTATAAAATGTCTTTAGTGTTATTTTACTTATTCTCCACATCTCTGTCCTCTACACTGTCTATAAAGTCATAAAACTCAAAGAGGAAAAAAAATACTAATGACAAATCAATTTGACATCTAAAAGGTGAATAATAAGCAATAACATGCTCTTTTCTACCTCCTAATGCCCTACCTAGGCCTCAGCTGAGGAAACAGAAGTCATACATCGAACCTTTCCTTGCTTTGAAGATGTGCGTGGGAGCCTGTTTTGACATCAGAGTTCAGCGAAGTCTTACACTGGCCATAAAGTGAACATGTCTAGAGCTGTGTACCACATTCTGGTAGCCATGCAATATTTCTAACCTTACACATTAGGAATACTGAGTATGGTTTTTGTTGTTGTTGTTGTTTTTACCAATCTGACTAAAAAAGAAATCACCTGAAGGAAAATATTCATGGAGGGGCTGCAGTAACAGGACAGAAAGGCAGGAAAGCTTACAGCTCTCCTGCTGTCTCCCACCTGGGGTTTTAGCAACTGCCCCAGCCCTGCTTCCTGAAGTAAGCTATCTGTGCCTCTTCACTGGGACCCATTCTTTAACTTAAAATAAGGACACATTTCTTTTTCTTGATGCCCTTAGAGAGCAATGTGGCTCCTAGGTGGTTCATTATTTCAGGCCAGTGTCAAGAACTTGTGGCTGGAAAGCCACATGGAGTTCCCAAACAGCTCGTGTTTAGCTCTTCAATCTGCTGGCATCAGACTCCAATTTTCAGCAGTACACAAGTGCAAAGGAGTTTTGCTGGCCGGAAGGGCCTTTGATGGCTCTGTAATCACCTCAGCTTCAACAGGCCTTTTGCACAGACTGAAAGCAAGTCAAGCTTTTAGAAAGCCATTATTTTTCTCCCATAAACCACTCTCTTGCCTGCTAATGTTGTCCTGGTGGAAATAATTTCTATGAACTAAGAGGAAATGTTGTCTGTAGCAGTTTGACAACACAGCAAATGACACTTCTGAAATCCTGAGTTTAGTGTTTTGTTTTTAATTGAAACCCAACATCAGATAAATTTGTGACCAGAAGAGAATGGACCTTTAGAAAAATGGGTTTTCACTAGATTTCACTACCCAGAAAGATTGGGCTGTTTTCCATTTCCATTAAGCTATCCCAAAAGTGGTCATTTTTTTCAGCTATAGGACTGAAAAGTAGAAAAGGGCAGCCTTCCTTTTTTTCTTGCAATATAGAAAAGAGCTGGTAGACAACAGTTTCAAAAGATAATACAATTTGTAGGGGCCACCCTCTTAGCACTGGTGCGGCTGCTCCGCTCAGCCTCATGGATCAATCTGGTCGTCTCCTGCACATCTGCTCACGCGCTGACAAATGATGAATTCCATCTCTGAATCCATAAGCAGAAAGGGGCCGACAGATAAACAGCTATGAGCAGAAATGCATGCACCTTTCATAAGCAAGACAAATCACTCATTCTCACCAAAGGCTTCCAACAGGAACACTAATTTTGTATTTATTTGCACAGCATATGTACTGCGTCCGAAGCAGTGCATTAAAAAAGATCTCAAGCAGCCAATTGCTTTGATTACATTCATTCATTGTCGTATTACAAGTGCTCAATGGCAGAGCAATGAAATAGGAAGCTCATGAAGACTGAAACACCTCATCAATGGCTTCTCAGGGTGGAAGGTTTTTCTGGTGCATAGTTCTCATTCTCTCCCCCGCCCCCTGAAGTAGAAAAAAAATTTTTTAAAACAAAATACTGCGGCCATGCATCTTAAATCCACCATATGTCTTTCCTGTCAAGCAGCAGTTATTTTTATTAATAACTCCAGGAACATATTGTGGAATTCTTTTTGTTTTGAGATCCGGTCATATGACTCCGTCGACACCAGGGAACACTGGGTAAATTGTAATGTTCTGACATGCCAATGAATGGTCCCTTGTAGGGCCAAGTTGGTGATGAATTGATATTTGCTAAGGCCTAAGCAAGCACAGGGTACTATATATATTCCATCTTCTGTGCTCTCTGGAATGATGGATTAAAGTGAGGAGCAGAAAAGAAGTCACAGAGACAAGCTCAAGCTGACAACCAAGCAACTACAAGTGGATTGTTTTAATCAAGCCACAGAAGAAGTGGCTTTTTGTATTACTTACTGTAGCTTCATTCTCCTATCCTGTACACATACATCATGAATATACTGTACCATTGACCTGGCTAAATATTAGAATGCAGTAGAAAGAGAAGAGAAGATGCAACTTCCTTCAGTCCCCTAAGGGAAGGTTTTTAAGTGAGGCATTTTTCCATAGATGCCAGAACTGGAAATTCATACTCCATCTTTGTGAGAGATCTAGCTTGCTAGAGGAAGATCAAGACAGGTTTGCTGTTTTCCCTTAAGAACATTCATTCTCTTTTACAAAAGAAACCTCTGGGACTACACCACCAGTGTTACAGTGTCACATAGTTTTCTCCGAGCCTTCCAACAAAAAAGCTCTCCTGGGTCAGGGATTTTGGGTTTATAGATTGAATCATTAGGGCAACACATTGATAATGTACAAAGAAATACAGGTCCAGCTCATGAAACCAATGCATGCTGTGCAATACATGCAGAATTAGTGTTTACTTTTGGCAAAACATTTTTGGCTGAGGTGACCAAAAAGCACTTTATGGCGGGGAGGGGGCACAGTTCCAGTAATCAAATTCAGGATATTGTACTTGCCAGGCAGGTGTTTGTGCCGCTGAGCTATATCCCCAGCCCAAAAAGCAATTTTTTACATAGAGTAGATAATATATTTATAAGAAATTCTTTATGATTTTTAACTATAAAAAAGAGCATGTTTGATGGTATATATTAAGTTTGAACAATACTTAGGGTGATTATGTAAGACTGTACAATTTTTTTCTCAGAAATTTTACAGTAATCTAATTTTGGTAAAATCACCTAAATATCTGCTATCAAAATAAGTGTTTTATCTCAAATGGAATCTTTATGTTTGTTTAAATAAACAAATATTATCCCTAAAACAGCATTCAATATTCAGAGAGAGTGGTTTAGTTTTAAGTATTGAGCACCAAGTTCCTTAAAAGGTCTATATAAAATTGTATAACTGCTGTCTGTGTTCAAGGTAATTGTGAAGAATGACGTTCACTTAGGATAGAATCTGGAAAAATTCATAAAAATCAATCAGTCTAAGCCTTTACTTTCATTGAGGAAAACGAGGTTCAGAGAGGCAACCTGGCCCACCCAAAGAAACAATTAGCATTACTGTAATTGAATACAAAGTAAAATTTGGACTGCAATTCATTATTTTAGCTAAGGTAGTCTAGTGAAGATCTTTTTTCCTTTTAATTTTTTGTTGAGGGCTGACATATAATTGATAAGACAAATGGACACTTAAAACAACCTCTTTCCACACCCTAGCTGTATGGGGAAATTACATAATAATGCTACCATTAATGAAAACATTTTTCATTATAATTTTGCTTCATAGTTGATATATGATAATTATTATCTGTGCAAAAGCAACAACTGAAATTAAGGCATGTTGCACATAAACCTTTAGCCCTTTCTTGTAAGGAGAGTAAGCTTCTGAAAAGCTCAACTGGTAAAGCTTGAAATTTGGGAAATACTTGCTTGGATTCCTGTTATACATTGGGCTATAGGATATTCATATAAATAACCCAGAGCTGAAATGTAGAGCTGAAAGAAGCTGTGACTGGAAGTGTCTAGCAGAGATGCCGAATAGAGTATCTGCTGAATCAGTCCTTGTTTTAGGCCCAGATGTGCAAAATATGAAAAACCACCTGTCAGTTTCCTCATCTGTGGGAAGCAGTCTTGCACAAGCACATTGGCTTTGGCGGATTATGGTGGTAGGACTGGCACTCCGCTAAGTTTAACAGTGTTAAGTGGAATCCAGCAGCAGTGTAGTCAAGCAAAAGACTCTGACAGGTTTTACTCCAGAGATTAGGATCCCCAAGTCCTTCAGTGTCTGAATGAAATAAAACAACATAATCTACACATTGAGGAAGGAAATGTATTCCCCCCATACATAAACACTTTTGCAAGATAGATATTTCTTTTCTATTCAATCAAGCTTGAGGGAAATTTAAAAAGTCGTTCAAAGTTTGCCAGGAACCTTATTTCCTAAAATAGTAGTCCCAAAAAAATTTTAGATTATCACCACCACTACTACTAGCAGTTAGCCCAAATTATAATTGACTTACATGATAGTTTCAGGAATGTTTGTTTGCTTTTGATGAACAATGAATAGTGGTCAAAATACTGAGGCTTTCAAACATACAGTTGGTTAGATCATCAATTTCAATTTGTTTGTAATTAATCAGGGAAGAATTATATGCCATAATCCCTTTACTTACAAACAACAGACATTATTCACTCGATCCTCACAAAGTCTGTGAGACCAGCAAGGCAAGAATTATACTCACTTTACAGCTCAGGAAATGGATGCTCACAACTTGCCATAATCACAGAGCTAGTAAGTGGAGCCTTCCAGTGCCCTAGAGCAAATGGAAAGTTAAAGTATATGGTCTCTAAGAGTAAACTGAGGTTTCTGTGAACAAATGGGCTTGGAATATCATATTCTGTGCCCATCTGCACTGAGCATCTTCATCTTTTATTATTTTATATGTATAAATTTAATATTTTCCCACTTCATCTGAAGAATGATGGGATCCCATATTTCCCAAGCTGGCAGGAGGGAAAGCAGACATGTTCCTCAGGCATGCAAAATCCCTCCTAGGGGTGATCCTGCATGAAATTTGGCAGTGGTCTAGGCCCTGACTCAGGCTAAGGGCATGGCTGCCCTGGGTCCTGTGTACTCACTCCTGTCTTGGGGGAAAAAATTAAAAGCCTGCTTTTAAGGCCCCCCTACTGTCAAGATGGTCACCACCTACAGGGCTGCCTGATCCAAACAGAAACAACACCTCTCAGATGTGAAAAAGCATTGACTCAAAGGCTCTCTGGAAATGGAAGTCATTCTTCTAAGGTATATGCCCACCTTTCAGCTTTTAGATTTTTGACAACTAAATACATTTTTAGGATCGCAATCCTTTCTCAAGGAAGGGACTGACTTATTACAAGGCGTTCTTAAAGCAGAGACATCTGCAAAGCATATTCTAAGATAGCTCTCACCATAGGCTGAGCGATCTCACAGGGTTTAACTAAATGCAGAGGTACTTTTAGATGCATTCTGATTTCTAATGAGCACACAAAATTGCTGGTCCTTAACCATTAGCAACAACTCTTGTCAGCAATATGCTGAGAGGTCAAGTGTCAGGTTAACATGAAAATATTATAACACCTCAATAATTTAGAAAGCTTATTTTAATGTGATTGCATCAAACAATATTAAAATAATCTTGCCATTGATGTAATCCAGCAGTTTATTGAGACATGGTGTTGGGACTTGAACACAGATGACTTGAATTTGTTTCTCTTTGACAGTATTATAGAGAGTAATAATGATGGGTTGATCACCTGCATTTTAGACAAATCATCCAATCTTTCTGAGCTTCGACTTCCTCATTTCTCAAATGGGAAGAGAAACACATACGTAGTAGTAATGGTATGAGGGCTAAATGATAAAACATACATAATATACCTTCACTATAATGCACTTACACTTTTTGTTCCACTATCTATTATTAAAATACAACACAAGGGTTTTATTACAAATTTCTACTCAGGTAGAATACCAAACTTCATACTTGCATTTCAGTTGGCCACTATCATAAGGAAGTCTAGTCTCAGCTAAAGCCACCTCAAATGCCATTACTAGCGAGGTGACTTGTATAGATCCTTAGAATACCAGGTCATAACCAGTGTTCTGACACTCTAAGTATAATACTGTGGCATTCTACATAGTATTCCTGTTAGGTACAATGAAGAATACATAGTTTCACAACAATCAACGTATTTAAAAAAATTTTTCAGTAATGAGGAGTGAAGCCAGGGATTTAGGCATGCTATGAACATACTTTACCACTGAGCTACACTTCCAACCCAATTTAGTATAAAAAAAAAAAAAACTTTAGTATTAAAAACATGATCTCTTAAAGAATAAGAATCTTAAAAACTATTATGTAACCAAATAATGTCCAATATTATTAATAAAACATTAGAAATACGGTTTGTTTTGTTTTGTTTTTTATTACTGGGGTTTGAGCCCAGGGTCTTCACACTGAGCTACATCCTCAGTCCTTTTTATGTTTTTTATTTTAAAACAAGGTCTTGCTAAGTTTCTCAGGCTGGGTTGAACTTGACCCAGTCTCCCAGTGCTGGGATTACAGGTGTGTCAGCATGTCCACCTACTAGAAAGGTTAATTTAAACAAGCAAATAAGTGCTAGGCAAGGTCTAAGAGCTTCTCACAATCTGGTTATGTGTCCTAAGCTATTTCATGTTCATGTTCTTGGCCACAGAATGGCAATGATACCAGGATCATCTTTTTTTTTAATAGATAAGGAGACTGATACATAGAGAAGTTAAGTAACTAGGCCAAAGTGTGAAATTAGGAGGTGCAGAACCACGATTTAAACTCAGGCTAACTAGCACTAGAGCCCATGCTCTGCATGAAGGGGTCCATCAACTTTTCTGTTGTTGTTCATTTGAAGGGCAAACATAAATATTTCAGGCTTTGTAAACAACATGGTCACTGCTACAGACAATCTGCTACTTGTAGCTGGTCAACTCTTACTTGAAACTATTATACTCTTCTCCTTTCCCAAGTAATTTTTCAAAGCAATTTTACATATATCTCCTTTAATACTCAACACTATTCTATACTAATGACATTTTATTATTCCTTTTTTGGACCCTGCACTACTATGAGTGCTTCCCTGAAATACCTGGTCACAGAGACCAGAAGGGACCCACGTGCCTGGAGGCTGGATGCAGGGACCCATACAAGGATGCTCTTTGATCTACTCTTGCAACTCCCTACCCATCTCCATATTCTTCTCTACCAAATAGCACTCTCATGATACAAGATTATCAAAGAGGGAGCTATGACCTCCATTTTACTTCTTTCTGTACTACTGATTCATTCATTCTCTAACCTATCCCAACAGAAGAACTGATGTTTCTGAATATTTACTTTAAAACTTTCCTACATAAGGTCTCCAAGGACATGATAATTCTTTTAAGTCTGAGAAGGAACTACAAGCAAAATATGTAAGCTTAAAAAAGAAAAAGGCTGTCAGGTTTTTACAAAGCTGAAGAAATCCCCCATTCGTCTCCCCCAATGACCAACATGTTCAGTTAAATGTGTACTTTTATGGTAACATTTCTTTCTCTCACTCTTTTTTCTCGAGGCTGAAGTCTTTTTTTAAATATTGCCAAATATATGTATGATAAAAATGACTTTTTCTTAAGACTGTGTCTTCAGCGAAGTTATGCAATCCCAGCCACTCACTGTGCCTCACAACTCAGCACAACATAACCAGTGTACTCATTGTCTGTGGGCATTTCTGCTGGGAAGGTTGCTTAAGATCCTTAGCTTTATGGTGAATGAATGAGGGGCAAGAATTACAATACCAGTAGTGTCACTAAGGATGAATGCCAACTGATGGCTGATTATAAGTTTGGTATTGTTCTTGACATGTGTTAACTCATTTGATCTGTAAGCAGCCATGAAAGAGGGCTATTATCATCATCCCCAATTGATGAGTGAGCAAACTGAGGAATGTGAAGTTTTAGGTAACTTAAAGCTGGGGAGTGACACTTAACTATGTCTACAGGATCCAAGGTCTGTGTTTATCATTCTTATTGATCCATTAATGAACAGTGCCTGACATCTGCATAGAGTAAGACACTACTAAAAATACAACTTACAGTGATATATAACGTAATGTAATTGTATATAATATCAGCCAAATGTGTTTATATAGATAGTCTTTATCTCATCACAGAGCTCAGTGATTTCACAGATCTATTTGATGAAGCCAAGAGGCTTCAAGGGGCTTCAAGGGCCTGTAATCAGATAGATAGTACAGACAGCCATCTATGACATGGGGAAATGCAAAAGACTAGTCTATCACCTGAAAAAGGATTTCTGGGTTCAGTTCCTGACTCTGCCACTTGAAGTAACAACTTCTACAAGCTGTATCATGGAATCAACAATAATTCACCTGTGAGAGTTAGTTTGAGGACAAACGAGACAATACATACGAGGGCACTCTATAAATGACAGAAGAATAAATGAATGCCAGTTGCTATTTTATTATTATAGCTCTTCTCTAAGGATTAAATGAAGGTATAAATTTTCTTTCAGAGGAGATCCTAACCAAAAGGCAATATAAATACATTAAGAAGAAAGTGTGCTGGGAAAAGGAAATGTTCTGTCCCTGATCTAATTCAACTGAACATCTAAAACTTAAGGGACTTATTTGGCTTTCCCTAGAGACCTTAAACTGTGAGCACGCAGCAGCCACTGCTAACAATGGGACAAGTACTGAATGTTTACTCTACATTACCACTGATCCTGCCAATGGACTGGGCTGTGGATATGTTAGGGAAAAGAGTCTGTGACACAAAGAGGGAAATGATGGGAGCCAAGAAAGAAAGATCTCAGCCTGCTCCACTACTACCCTAATACTCCTGCTTTCAAGTTTGCTGAGAGTAATCCACTCCATGAGGTCATGGCCACAGTAACTTCAGGGAAGGTAAAACTATTTTTTAGATATTATATTCCCAATGGGGAGAAACCATCTCCATTTCCTTTCTCCTAAGATATAGCTGTTTCAACATTCAGAGGAAGCCTTGATCTTAAACAGCCTCCCTGGTTGGTTTAACACAACTTGCCCTCTCCTAGTGGTAGAGCAATTGTCTGGCAGGACATTGTAGCCATTGCTATTGAAATGAATGCATCTTCTTCCATATCCAATGGGAATCCTACAGCATTCATTAAAGAGGTAATAGAGATGACACTTCTATAATTCTGATTTAAATTTCATTTTTAATTGAAATCTATTATCAAATAACATGTGTGATCACAAGAGAATGGAGACCTTTGAAAAAGTGAGTTTTCAGTAGATTTCACTATCCTCTGTGCTTTCCACTTGGAATACTTAATATTTTATCTAAATTATATAAAGCTTGTAATAATTTTGAGGGACAAATTCTTCATAAAGACAATCCTACCTCTAGTACATTCTTCCACATCACTACATTTTCTATCTTTGGAGTTGTTCTTTGGTTACTATTTAATCTGGGATGCAAAAATATCTATCCTGATTCTTTATAAAAGAAAATTATACTTAGAGTCCTGAAATAATTCCTTCACAAAGCAGAATAACTTTATGATAAATACTGTATGCAGAATAAAATGTTTGTTTAAAGAAAGGCAAGCTGTAATTGATGTCCAGAAAGCTAGCTGGTCACCATATAATTTTTCAGCATTCTTTGTAAAATGGTAGCAGTAATAGCAGTTCGTTTACTGGGGCATTTTATTTTATTTATCCTATAAAATATTTCAAGACTAACAAATTACAAAAGGGAGAAATTAATTACTCTAGAATATAAACAGATGTACATTAAAAGCATGCAACTCATTTGTATTAGAAAGAAAAATAATTAAAGCTTTGAGCACCCTTCTTAGAATCCTCCCACTCTGATGTTATGGTTGAATCCTGTACCCAAAATAAAGGAAGCATGACTATCAGTGATTTTTCTATGTCACTGATATGAGAACAATTAACATTTGCATAATAGCCGGGTGTGGTGGCGCAGGCCTTTAATCCCAGCACTCCGGAGGTTGAGGTAGGAGGAGCATTGTGAGTTCAGGCCGGCTTGGGCTACAACAGGAGCTCAAGGCCAGCCTGAGCTACAGTGTGACCCTGCCTCAAAAAAGCAGGGCTGGGAGTTTGGCTCAGTGGCTTAAGTGCCTGTCTGACAGGCGCGAGTTTGTGACTTCAATCCCCGGTGCAAATTTGCATAATACATGTAAGAGGCTAATAAAACAAAAACATATCAATAAGTAACAAGGTCGATCCTCACAGAAAAATTAAGCCAAAGCGAAAGAAAATAATTATTTCTGACCAAAAGAGGTGGAAAGAAACTAACAGGCAAACAGAAATACCGATTATGCACATAGAGTCTTCTATTTACTCCTTTGATTAGCCCTATTGGTCATTGTTTGCCACATACTGTGGGATCAACTTCAGTCCCCTCAACCACTCTATCATTTACATTGCACTCTGAAAACAGGAAAACTGAGTCTCAGAAAGGACCTGCATCTGGGCCAAGGTCAAAGAGCTTCTAAATGCCAGAGTCAAGATCCAAACGCCCACACTCTGCACACCTTTGGAGGGACATATGCTCTCAGCTGCAACAGCAGCTTCTGTCAGCCGGGAGGACTAGGAGGTCAACATGTTGTCTGCCTAGCAGCTGTGCATTTCCCTAGCTGAGCTCTGAACAACTGAGAAATGTTCAATTCAATCTGGAGCCATGCCTCAGCGATTCTCTGTAACCTGGGCACACTCACACGTTCCCCACCTCTGTTCTGTGCAGGACACTTTGTTTAACATATCCTGCAGAGACAGATGTAGAGAGTAGAGCAGCTTAAAAAATAATGAGTCTTGGCAAACTCCTGGCTTATTAGCCCACACACCAGTTCACAGATGACTGGAATTCTCAAATCAGATTACCTGACAGGCAATTTCATTATCTTGCTCTGGTACACCTTCAGTACCTTGATACAGCCAGATATGCATCACCCATTAATCTGTTTGGTCGGCCAACATGCAGCTTTGTAATCCTATTTGTGCAGCTACCCATGTTCAATGTTTTCTTAGTGCTTTTGTGTCTATTTTTATATGCCATTTTGTGTTCTATAGAAGGATAGTGATTTTATTTTACTTTTTACACATTTCAATGTTTTATTTTATTCAACAATTGAGTCTTAAAAGCCATCAACTTGAAGAGATTTCTACTCCTTTTCTTCTCATCATCTTAAACCAAATGTTTAACACTCTGCTATATAAAGTAAGTGCTGACCACAACATAGTTTTAATTAACCTGTGACAGAAGAAAGAAATGCAAAGAATGGATAATAGTTTAAAGTTAGATGTAAGATCTACATATTTTTCTAGAATGGGAGTGTATGTAGATAATCTGATTTGACTGCAACTGTTCATTAAGTCTCAAGCTAAAAACAATGGGAAGGAATTTCTTTGTAACTTATTGCAAAGTTCCATTTCAATAATAAAGTAGAATAGCATTCTTTCTATTTCTTTCTCATGTTCCATCAAGGAGGTTGTTCAAGGAAGAAAGCATCCCTTGGGGTATGAGATGACACCTCCTGGTCCCTTCTAAGTATCACTACCCAGTTCAGCAGCAGTACTTCCATGAAGAACAAGCATTTCAGATACATTGACTAAGTCTATGCTTCTGGACAAACCCACATTTACCTTCTCTATCCTTTGTCATCCTCCAGAACATACCCCGCCTAAACCCTTACACCATGTACTCCCTATTTGGTCAGTAAATCAGGCCCGCTGTTCCTTTCTTTAGCTTCCATGTATCCTAAACTGCCTTTACTGATAAACATTGTATTCCCATCTAGGCTGTCCAGACTTGCCTCAAACAGTAGCTTGGTCACTTTGGTCTCTCCTGAACTAACTAATAACTAGAAGAACTACATTTAATCACCTCTTACCAGGTAGCAGACATCATGTGAGTTATTATATGCATGCATTCTGAATTTTACAAGAGTCTTATTAGGCTTCCAAATAACACTTCCCCCGAAAAATCCCTAAAAGTTATTTAGCAACACAGCTTAAAATAAAACTCATATTTTTTTTCTTCAACCTGAACTCCTTTCCTCTATCCAGAATAGTCTTAAATAAATTTCTCAAATCTGATAGTTTGCAACAAGAGGAAGTTATCTGAACCAAAGCCCTCATAAAGCTAGTGCATCACCCCGTTTCCCACTGCATTAATGAAAAGCCACATGAAGACATTTCTGATGAAAATTTCCATCTTATTCAGATCCCTCTAGCACAGCTCTTCTGCCCTAAATTACCCACTATGCGGGAAACTAGTCATAACAAGGTTGAAATATTTGGAAGAAATTAAATATCTGCTTGATTCAAAACCTTAAGGTTCCTATCCCAAACCCCTGTCATGTAACCACCTACATCTCCTTTATTATTTTCAGCATCTCTATAATTTTACAACCTTTTATGCACTTGTTTCCTTAATGTCCACTTCCCCACTGACCTATAAGCTATGCAGGGCCACATCTGTTACAGGTCACATTTTGACCCTGATCTCTAACACAATGACTGATACATGGTGGGTATTCAATAAATATTTGGTTTTATAATATTTTATTTTTCTATCAGTACATGTTTGTAGTTCATGTGATTTACAATCATCTTGGGAAGTGACTACATGTACATAACACAGATTGTTTCTTTGCATTTTAGTCCCCTTCACCTTCCCCACCCCTCCCTAAATATTTGTTAAATGAGAAGACGTGAGAAACAGGAGAGCAGAGGTCAGGTAGCAGGCACCCTAGCATGATTCCATCAATTTCAGTCTCAAGAATTATGTAGAACAGTGACCACTGTGAGGGTTGACAGAAATTTAGAGGCCATGTTGCCTGGGGCAATGTGGTAAAAGCTATTTTGCTTCATCAGTTCTAAACAATAACATTTGTCAACCAACAGTATGGATGTGCACTCAGTCCTCGATCATCTAATCCCACCAGCACTTCTCCATGTGTGCGGTAGCTCTCATCTGTGCAATGGAAATTTCTAAAGTAGCTTTTTTCTACCAACAGTAATGAAAGATATTTAGCTCAATAACTAAAATGATATGTGACCTTTCTACAGTTCCTTTAAAGACAAAATAGTTTGTACACGAAGGTTGGCTCATACTCTGTGTATGTAGAAATGTGTTCACCTCTGAATAATCAAAATATTTAATCTCATAACAATGATATAAATAGCAGGCAGCCAAGTATAGTGATTCATGGCATAGATTTATAATCAAAGATCTGGATTCAAATAATTTCTCTGAAAGGTGAAGAAAGACAAATCAAGAACTAATCTGCAATCATATAATACTACCAACCTGTGGTGTGGTTGGAGGATTAAGTGATTAAATACAAAGGGTTTAGAATACAGTAACTGGTACATAGTAAAAATAAATACTTGCTATTAGTATTATTTTGCAATACAAAAATTGAGTCCCAAACAGACTAAGCATATACCAAAAGGCTCACAGAGGGCTAAAGCCCAACTTAACTACACCATCCTACATAGATTATGCTGTTCAAAAGAGTGTAGCTGGCTTTCCCTTTTTCTTTTGCATTTGACACTGAATAATAATTTCCTGGCTTTCAAGAAATAGTAATTTTTAAATGCTTACCACCTGATTATATTCATTAAAGATTTCAAAAATAGTCCCTAGTCTAGCAAAGTGGAAATCACACTATGATTATATTATTATAGAGCTAAGAGAATATATTTCTCTTCCAAAACTTCTTGAGAGTCAATATAATTCCCATTATACTTTCCCTGCTATTTTATTATCCCTTTCTTTATTAGAGGTTTAGATTCAAAGCAGTTCTAAGAAAAAGGATAGGAATGAAAAGAGATTTAAATTGTCCTTTGTCCATATTAAGGCCAAAGCTTTAGCAGATAAGGGCAAATGGAAGGTTAAATCACAATGGTCAAATGCCATGACCTAATTATGTCTTGACTGACTTATTTTCTTGTTCTTTTATTAATGAGAATCATCCAATTTAGACTCAGTTATTAGGTAACAATAAAAGTCATATATGTTTTAAACATATAGCTTTCCCTTGATGTAATTACTTTATAAATGGAAAATATGTATATAGCAAAAGAATCTAGTCTGAAGCCAAAGAAAGAGACAAAAGTTGGTTTATATGAGTGTTTTGTGTTTTTCTTATGCGTAGTCTGTCACTTTTATATTTAAGTAAAAAATTGGAGATAGAAATAAAAATAAATATTCTATAGCTAAGATAGGCATTTGAATGATAGACAGCAGAAGGAACATTAGAGATAATCCTACACTTGAGGGAACAGACACAGGGAAATGTTTTGTAAGTCAGCAGGGTTATGAGTGACCAGGGCCAGGTCCACATGCCCTGATTTCCACTCAATACTCCATCCTCAGTGCTCTGGCTCTCCAACACATCCCCCCTCAAGTCCCACTCACCCCCACTTCCTCTAAAGCCCTTCTTCATTGTGCCTATAGCTGCCATTGTGACTTTCATTTTCTGATCATTCATCATGACTCTTCTCAATCCCCCATTTAATTTTTTTTCCATATAACTGTCTCACCAAAAAGAAACACCAATCACTCATTTCTTGAGGATGCCTCCCTTATTTCAAACCTTTGGGATATAGTATAGCAGTGGGTTCATGTGAGCACTATTTACTCACAAGATGAAGGAATGAATTAATTCCTCCTAACAATAACGATACTTGTATAGAGCACTCCTGAAGACTCCTTTCCCAAAGACTCCTCTACAATGTAATGCATAGTGGAATACTAACTTTACATTTTACCAAAGGTGTGATTACCTCTATTTAAGTTCACTTCACTATATACAAAGTTTTGAGTAAAATATACAATCCCAAGAACGTTTACACTCCTACAGAGGGAAAATATAGTCTCCAATAGAGCTGTTTAAAAGTAATTTATCACATCTCTGGAAGGAGTCCTCCTGAAGCCATCCTGATGCTGGGCATGAAGTTATTGAAAGAAAATAGAAATGTATCCCACTGCAAAGATAAATATTGAGATATACATTGAAGTCTGTGGAAGACCAATTATCCTCTGGAGAGTTTATTTACTTTAAAAAATACTTCCTGCTGAATGCCCCCTAGACCCTAAATCTGAGAACATGAATATACTTTGAAACAAGCAATGGGCATATATATTGCTTTAATATGTGTTATGAAATTGACTAAAGGAACAGGCTGGCTGTGAGGATAATATATTCATATTGAATCCTATCTCAAACTTGTTATTGTAAAACACTTTGGTATTGTAAGAGTATTAGAACAGATACATAAAGCTAGATTTACTCTGTTTTCTCAAAGGCTCCAACACTGAGGATTCAAGCTTCTTATGCTGAGAGTTTATTTTTTAGTAACTGTTTTTACATTGAGAGCTAAAGAATGAATTACTTTTATCTTCAAATTTTATATAATGTTCATCAGGCAATATGATGAAGATTTTCCATTTTTACTTAACTATTTGCCGCATTATTTAAAAACAATGGATCAATTAAGCCTTTTTAAATAATATAAAATGGAGATGGACAGAGAGAAAAAAAGTTGCCTGATTCCTTGGACAACATAACAGGTTGAAGAGAGTGCTTCTGTTTAGGTTTTCTGCTAGGTAAACAGTAGACAAATTTGTACCTTAGTATAAAGACATAAGTGTAGACATTTGGTGTATTTTTATTAGTCAAAATATATTCTCTTGTAATGTTACCTAGTTGTCCCTCTTTCCACTCAGCTCTTCAGGTCATCTTGCACCTGCTGCTTTGAAGTAACCTCACCTTTTGATTAGCCACAAATGTAGGCCAACCTCCTAATTTGTATATATTCTAGTTACATATGTTACCACCAAGCTAGGTGACACGAATAAGTGGCTTAATATCCCTGACTATCAGACTCCTCATCTGTCAAAAGGGAGCTGGGTGAGAAGTGAGCTCACCTTTCCCATCTCTACCTACTCCTTCTCTATTACTGCAAGAACACTCCTCATCTATCATAAAGACTGTATGCTCAGTGCCTGCATCACACTCAGTGATCAAATCTCCGAGGTGAGGTGAAGTTTGGGATTGTAGAATGGGCCTCCAGTTGGGCCTGCAGTTCTACAATGTGTGCTGCCTTCATATCAGGTCTCTTGAGACTTATGCTCTTTCTTCAGCCAAAACAGAACAATTACCCATGGGAATTTAATCATCAATTAACTACTTCTATAAGCACAAGTGGCACATTAGCTAGTAGACAAATGTAGGATAAGAGATTCAACCCCACTCACTCTTAAACTGCACTGATTTTCAGAGATGACCAAATGAAGCACACTCGGACAATCACAGCACTCGAGAAATGTGCAACCTATCTTTCTATCTCCTCTGGATTACAATTCAAAGCCATGAGTCTCTCTTTAGGCAGTCCTTCATAAGCCATAAAATACAATGTACAAAACTCTTAAGTAAATTGCTATCTGACCTGGTACCACCTACATACTGAGTTATGTGATAATACCTCTTGGCCCTTGCCTAGCAGGAAACTTTTTTCTCTTATGAGAAAATGACAACTATTTGCATAATCAGGTTTCTGTTTCCCCATAACCAATAGGAAGCTGAAACCCAGGTTTAGTGCTTAAACAGGGACAGTCACTGATTGGTACTAAACTGTTTCGAAACTCTTTGAATTTGGTACTCAATGCATTTTGATGGAAAAATTTTGACTGCTCCCTAATGCAAAAGGTAGAACTTGTCTGTGTCAACTACCTTGTGACTGGCTACCCTTTCGAGACAAATGATTTATTTGGTACTTGTCATTTTTGACACTCACCATGGCTGCCGGAACCAACTACTGATAAGCACCAAGGTCCCACTGTGCTCTGGATTCCTCCACTAAGTTCTCACTTATGATCTTTATTTCAATTGATTTTAAGTCTTTTTGTCCACCACTTCATATGCACTGGTAAGTGGATAAATATATGAATATATTCCAATGCCTCCACCAACGCTCTCCCATGATGCAGACATATGTCATAATGTCTAGGACAGTGTCATATGGAAGCACGAGGAACACAGCTCACTGCCTACTGAGCAGGGCATCCCACCATTGATGGCAGTTGGGGCTGGGCCACTCAGAGGAAAGGTTTCCCCACATCAAGGAACAGTCATAAGGATTCACCCTCAAATTACATGAACCACACCAGCCATTTAGATCTAACAACATTCACCCACGAGGTTTCTTTTTTTTTCCCCTCAGCTTAGCAATGTTGTTTCTTGATCCCTTGACAAAATTAATGATGTAGCAATTCATACCTGACAAGGCAAAAATTTTTGCCACAATGTTTACAAGCTCTAATGAATTATGGATAATTTACCAAATTAATGCCAGTGAAATGAAGCCTGCTTTTGTAGATTTCCATTTATCATTCTATCTCACTCTTTCCCATCCTGCATGTTCTCTCTCTCTCTCTCTCTCTCTCTCTCTCTGTGACACACACACACACACACACACACACACGTGCACACACATTACCACCATTTTTTTTTTTTTTTTTTTTTTTTTTTTTGCGGCACCAGGGATTGAACTCACAGCCTTGCACCTGCCAGACAGGTGCTTAAGCCACTGAGCCAAACTCCTGGCCCTGGTTTTTTGAGACAGGGTCACACTACGTAGCTCAGGTCAGCCTTGCGCTCATGTTATAACCCAGGCCAGCCTCAAACTCACAGTGCTCCACCTACCTCAGCCTCCCGAGTGCTGCGATTAAAGGCTTGCGCCACCACACCTGGCTTATTACCACCATTTTTGACACTATATTTTTCTAAATCACACTCTACCTTTTTAAGAAATGGGTTGAAGTAGATATTAGTTAGTTTGCACACAGAGACAATATTTCTATAACAAATTTTGACAAAATTTGAATATAGTGTAATTGTCGCATTCTAGAAAGATTCAGTGATGCATTTAGAAAAAAACTGGAATTAGGCTTTAGGTAATAAAGAAACCTATAGGTAGTAGATGAATATTAATACTCTTTTCCAAAACTGGTTTCCAAATCTGTAATGAACTCATTGGACCATAATGAGTAACAATTTTTGTTAAGCACACACTGTGGAAAAAGCTGACTTCTCCATCAAGAAAATTTTAATCTAATACAAAAAATAAAATTGGAAGAGTCTCCCTTTGTATCATTTATGCTTGGGTTTGGAAAGAATATATTGGTGAATGATCTTATAAAGCTGAATTATTCTTAGCATCCAGATAATTTCTTGTGGTAATAATTGGAAATTATACTTATAATATAGTATTTGTATTGGAAGAACTAGCATTAAATTACCAGACTGACTGTTTGTGTTGTAAAATGTGAAGGGAAAGGCCTCATTTTCAGTGGATTCACAAACCAACATGAAAGCCATTGGTACAAAGATAATCACCAGCTGGCTCTGTAACACTCAAGATGACGTCAGGAAACAGACAAAAATGTTTTCTTAAAGCCACAGCCAACTCTGAAAAAACAGACCTAAACTCCTTTTGAGGAGGTGAGACTCAATTAACAGTTCATTTTCTTTAATGATCTGACTTCAAGAAAGTATCGCTCATATTTTTTGCTTTTTAGTAATTCCACACTAACACCTCACCCTAGCTTCCCTGGTCTGAAGTCAAGTGTGACTTCTTACAAGCACCCCAATTCTCCATCCCTACCCTTAAAACCTGAGAGTCACCACCTGCTTTTCCTTTTGTGTCCCCTCCTGTCACCTGATTCTTCTTCCAGTCGCTGGGGAACATACTGGCTTGCCCTTCCCAGAGTCTACCTGCGCCCACACGTCCCCCTCACCTGCATCCTTGCAGCTGCCTCCTCACTAGGCTTTGTCTCTCCAGTCTCCTTCCCACTATGAGATTCCTCTTTCTTAAAGCACAATTCTCAGTTTCTCACGCTCCTGCCTCAAAGTCATCAGAGCCCTCCTCCACTTTCCCTTCTGACAACATCTTGGTTTATGATTTGAGAATTTTCCCAGAAGGCCCATAGTTTACCTCCACCAGGCTCCAGTCAGAGCCTGTCAACCAACGTCCCCAGAAGGATTACACCTGTGAAGAAAGATTCGTCTCCTCAACATGGAGAGAGGGAGATGGCAGGGGGCGGGGAGGCCTAGGGGGATGGAGGAGGGATACTTTCCAAGGTCTATTGCTTCACGGGCTTGAGCAGCTGGGTCTATTTACCCAAGCGTCCAGCATCAAATCATTTTCTGGAAGATGCTCCAGGCAAAGTGGCCTGACAAATGACTGTTACAGGCAGAATTTCTTGTTTCTCTATCTTGGTCTCCTGACCTTCCCTTTATTCTACATTTTCAAAATCCTCACATTTCACACCTATGTCTGCTAAGTAATTCTTCCTGACCTACCCAACACATGAGGCTTCCCCTTTCTTTAAATCCCAACAGCATCTGATATCTTCTTGAAGCTATTAGTTGTATTTGTGCCACGAATGCTCATTTACTTTCCTTGTTTCCGATATCAAGATACAAATTGTACTGTATTCTCTAACTTATACTGTAGCCACCTAATGAATATTTGTCAGATGTCAAGACATGGTTAAAACCACTGTTGGGATGCTTTCATTTTGCCTTTTTTTTTTTTTTTTGATCCAATACTCTTCATTAGACAATAATCCAATCTTAACAACATCACCAGTAATGGTCCCAGTGGGTCCATGCAAGGCCTCTCACACTGATCCTTGTGTTCTTCTAGTTTTCTCTAGGGTCTTTTCTCATAGTGAGAATTATTAATGTGCTAAAGTTACACAGTAATAAACGTCCAACACCAATTTACTACCACTGTCTGATCTCAGAAGTCTGTAACTACCTGGAAGGGTTCCATAAATTTTGGCTCCACGGACTGTACATGAAAAGTCCAAACTCTCTGTTTAGTTGTCTTACCAAGAAACCATACACTCCTCAACATGCGTGCATGGAGGTTAGGTAAGTTGTATGTGATCTTTTTAGGGATTTGGTGCTGGAAGACAGAATGCTGGAACTATTCTGACAAATGTGAAGACCAGTATGATATAATTCCAACAGAAAGCCACAAAGTCCACACTGGAACTAGCTGGCACCAAGCAAAGAAGTGTGATACAATACTCTCCCTTCCACTGAAAACCTTCTGTGGTTTCAGGGTGAGGATGAGGAGAAGGGAGAAAAATAAATATGTTATGAAATTTAAACCACACCAGGAACAGAAAATACAGGCTGAAAGACCACAGAGTAGTATTTTTATGGGCAATTTTGAATTTTATCCAGATAGAGTCAGAAAATAACAGGCATAGCTATGTTATGTGACTCAGATGCCAATTTTTCATTATGTTTTATAGTAATATTAGGACTTCTCATGTTTCATCTCTGTTTATATTTACATAAATTATATTATATCAAATCCAGATTTGGAGTATCTCAGAATAAAACCTTGAATAATTATTGTGAATTTTTTTAAGAGTTCAACTTTTAACTTTTTTAGTTTCTCTGAAAAATAATGAGTGTATAAATTTACTTTGATCATGTTAATATAATGCTGCATTGTTTGCATTATTTGTACAAGGTTTGCTGTAATACATATTTTATATTCATTTGGAAATGTGTAATTTTTTTCCAATTTGTAAGAGCCAAATAACGCCAAGCACGTTCATCACATAAAGCCACATGACAACTTTTTCCTCTATCACATTCTTATCTAAGTGTTAAAGGGTGCCTGAAAAAAAATTTAAACTTAAGTGCCCAAGTGATTAAAGTTCTACAATCAAAAAACTGGTAGATGAAACAAATAAAATAAAAAAGAGCCAAATCAAAAGACTTTCTACTGGAAGAAAGAAGAGGGAGGAGAAATGGTTAGTTTTACATGATGCTGCATAATTTTAATTTAACTGCGGTTTCTATTCAGTGTCTAAAAACACTGTTTTGGAATACCCTTTTGTCGTATGTACAGAAAGGCTTTGCCATTGTCCCTCAGGAAGGCTGGCAGCTGGCCCTGAACTTTGACCTCCAACCCTGCCTCAGCAAGGGGCTCATTGATATTCCCAGAAACTTCTCTCAATAGAAGAAGATCATTTAAAAGAGAAAAACCCCACCTCAGAGGTTGGTGGTCCTCCCCTCCCACCCTCTGCTCCTGCCCCCCTCTAAGTGGTGGCATGCAGGTCTGGTCAAGCCCTACAATTCTCTGGCCTTCATAAACTCACTATTTTTCATGTATATTTGATGGCTCCTTTCCTTGCTATTCAAAGCAGCTTTCACAGTCATGTTAGTGGGTGAGGACTTTCTATTCTGGCCTTACATTTGATTAATTTGTGGCATTCATGTGTCTAATTCTCCACACACAAAGGGAATGAACTAGCTTGGACTCTATCGACAAGCCATTACTGCCCGGGAAGTTCAAACATAGGAAAAGGCCATGTCAGTGGAGATGGTTTCCAGCTTGCTAAAAGCAGCTTAGAGTAAAAATAAATAAATAAAAAGTCTTGCTTTAAAAAACAAACACCACCATCATTCCCAATGCCTTTGTTAATGGTATTTCAAAACACGTAAGCAAATACCTAAACACTGCATTCCTCATCACACATACCCAGATCTTCACAAGGGAGAGCGCCCAGAATTACCGCGTTATAGACATCACGCACAAAGATTCCTGGCTCCCTTTCAAATCCCATCACTCAAACTTTTATCAACCATAGGGGAAGCAGAGACGATCAACGCTGTCTGTAATATCGTTTGGGTTTTAAGCTTTGGATCTCTTCCAGTTATGTTTTCAAAAGTGTAAAACTATTTAAGGAACAGAATATTGTTCCTTACTTTTACTACATAGTAGTCTCAACTATGACCCTAAATGCAATTTTTTTTGTGATTCTCTCAATTTATTTTGGCTAATCCTTAAAGAATAAAGATCACAAAATTGTAGTTGCCCTTTTAAAATTCTCATCTGAATTTGATAAGTTAGTATTCCCTGCAAAAAAATTAAAAAATTCTATTATGGCAATTCAACTTCTACAAAGTGCTTCAAAGAACTTACAACTTAGATCTCATTATCTGAGGTAAGCAGGATGAGAAAGAGTGGTCCTTTGTGTCTCACACAGTCCATGTGTCCTTTAATGAAAAGCAAGGCTCTGGTCATTCCATGATGTCACTGGTAGTCTGTACAAAAAAGTCCCCACAGACCAAGTTTTACTTCCTTTCTATAGAGCCAAAGATGAAATAAATCTTTAAAATGAAAAAGAGAAGAAAATGTATATGAGTTCTTCCAGAATATATGAGGGAGCCTACAAGGAATAAAATAAAGAATCAACCAATCCAGTTCTCAGTTTTGCTGATTTACTTCATTGACCTTGGGCTTACCCTCCTGCTTGAAGCAGAGTGTGTGTGTGTGTGTGTGTGTGTGTGTGTGTGTGTGTACTGATGAGGTGTGCATTTCCTCCTCAGTCCCTGGGACCTGAATAATCATCTCACTGCTCTGAAATGATGAGAGAGCACCACTTCAGATAAAAGGAGTTTGGGACACAGCACCCCACTCCTCCCTGCACCTGGATCACTGAAACCAAGCTGCCCAAGTCTCCTAAGAAAGGGAAGATGAGATTACATTCCCACAGTGGGGTCTAGCAGCATTCTCTCTGACCTCACAGAAGTAGCAATGCCATTAACCTTAACATACCAATAGCCAGATTTCCGAGTACCACAGGAAACAACAACCAAGGTGAAAGTCTTTGTGGCATTTTTAGAATATACTAGGAAATTTAGGGGTGTGGCATTGGGCACTGGACGTATGAGGCATGTAGTTTGGAATAAGAGTGTGTTTCTAGTATGTATATTGAAGTGTTTAGAAGCAGACATATACCCTTCTAAAAGTATACTAAGAGAGATCTATCCCTACCATTTTATAGGGGAGGGAGAGAGAAAAGAGAGAACAGAAAAACAGAAAGATAAGGATTATGGCGATTCAATAGCCCACGAGAAAGCCAGTAATCAGAATTTAGAGACAGCCGGACCCAGGAGAAGCCTGAGCAATCCTATAAAGGAAACGTGGTGAAATAATGTCACAGCAGCACGGCTTCAGCACTTAAGTGATAAAACAATTAAAGGGTAAAACCTAAATGAAAGAAAGAAACCACGGGGACACCGACAGTTACAGTGCTGAACTGTCTGAACTCAGAAATGCAGCTCTTTCCAGTACCCACCCAGAAAGCCAGATCAGGAGCCTGCAGAAGTGCCTCTCAGCAAGGATAGATGTAGACCTCCTGAGTGGAAAGCAAATAAATAATTGTGTGACATGAAAGAATCAAGTGCCAACACAAATGAACCTCAGAATTTCCTAGCGATTTCAGCCCTGAGATAATTCAAAAACACTTAAAATGTGATAATACAGATTTTATCCTATATGTAAAATAATGAAACCTCCGTTTTATAAAATTATTATAAGCCTTCCATATTTTTACAAATCCTTCTCAGTTTGCAGATTCAGCAGCAGCCAATCTACAATGGAAATTCGTTCTAAAAGTCCTTTTAAAAGGATATGTAAGGATGGTCAAAAGTACAACTTACTAGTTTGTCTTACCCCGCTTCTTTTTAGCCAAGTGACTGAGTCCTTTCTTTGAAGTTGTCCTCATGCATATACACACAAAGTAGGTATGCATAGATGCCTATATAAATCTATAATTAATCTATACCCAATCTATCAATCCCAAGATGGACATAAAGGCTTAGGAGAGGGCCCATGTAAGTCAGAGTTCTTATTGCTAATAGAGACCAACTCTATAGTGAACTTAACAGAAATGGTATTTTTTGTAACAAAAATCAATGAGCCTAAGACAGCAGCCACGGGAGCTAGCAATTCCTGGACCTCCTCAAGGTCCCTGCTGAGGTGTGAGACTCAAGACCCCACTGCCACTTCTGTCTCTGATGGGCAAGCACCAAGGGCCACACAAATGGCAGAAATCCTCTGTGTCCTTCTCCCTGGACTGCTAGTCCTAGTCAGTGACATTAGATTGGTAAAGTTAGGCTACAGACCTGTGTTCTAGCTACCTAAGGTACAAGCAATGAGACTCTGGCCGTTGGTATTTTCTGCACTGGAGAGGGCCACTCACCTTCCTACAAGAGCCTAACAATAGTTGCTGCCCTTTTTGAGGAAGAAGTTTCCTCAAAAAGCAGTGGCATTGCCACCTAAGTGACAACTGTGTTCTGAATCATGCATATACTGTGAAGCATTTACACATGGTTTTTCAAGTAAAAAAGTACAATATTAAATTTATTAGTAGGAAAAGATTGAAGATTACCTTTTTTAAAAGAATATAATGTTAGAGGGAACAGTCTTCTAGAAAAGAACACTAAACTATTAAAATTCCAGTCTGTAACCAAGTATATGCCAAATTTTATTTCAAATTCAAATATTAGAAGTTACCAGACAGAACAAAAAGTAGGCCACAATTCCCCGGATTAGGCCCTCACTGTAGAAACTCAAGATAGCCTATACAAGGCCTATCTAAAAGCCACGTATATCCATTTAACATCAGATTCTGAGCAGAGCTCAACCTCCTGGGAGTAAAAGAGTTTCCACATTTTTGAGACACAAGACCCATAAAAGAAGGGCGTCTAATTTCTCGTAATTACCCTGGTACCTTACAGTCCGTAATTACAGAGAGCACCGTGCCCCGAACTGGCCTTCAGTTTGTTCCAAACTCAGTGCATGTAATTAGCTTTGATTAATATCCGACATTTCACATCAACAGAAACAGTGAATCCAAATGATCTGGTGCTCTGCTGCCTCAGGAAACTTCGCTATTCCAATTCCGAGCCTTTATCAAGGGGACATGCTGAGCAAATGGGATCAAATGAAGCCTTGGCACCCACCTTGGTCTAACTGTTCAGAGGGAAGCAGCAATGCCTTTCATGTAATCATCTTAATCCCTTGTATCAACTAATTAACACACAGAGAAAGCTTTTACTTGCATGTGAGCAATTATAGCAAGTTCCTGGTCGGTGTCCAAATGGATTCACAATATAATTCATGAACAATGAGACTCTGGGAAAGACAGCTTCTAAAGATGACTTTTAAAATGAAAAAGGGTTGGAAGGGCAGGCATTAAATGATTCTGTTAATAGCAGGAAAAGAGAACAGAAAATAAATGTCAGTTTCTCAAAAAAAAATTCAATTTTGGAACTCTATTTTGCACATGATTGGCTTAAACAGGCCCATTTATGTGAGCAAAATAAGAACCTATAGATAAGCAGAGTTATGATTCTATATAGTGAGACGGCTGTAACTCAAGAGTTACTTCGGAAGGGGCTCAAAAGCAAAGAAACCTGATGTCCTTAAATAACTGTGTTCTGTAAAACGAATAAATAAATAAATAAACCCACAGCACCCAGGTTTTGGAAAGACATCTAAGTTTTTGCTCAGTGACTTCACATTCCTCTAGGGTAGGGGCACTGTTGAAGGCTCTCTCCCCCCTCCCTGTCTCTCTCTCTCTCTCTCTCTCTCTCTCTCTCTCTCTGTCCTGCTCTCTCTTTCTCCCCCGCTTCCTTTCCCTCTTCTTCTCCCACTCCCCCTCCGTCTCCCTCTCCAGCACATTAGTACTTGCAGCTGCCTGAGAACTAATCCAAGTATTGGGAGCCCAGGGCACCAAAGGTTAGGAACCGTGAGTGAGGGTGAGGGCTCGGGGCCTGAGGCAAAGGCCATCTGAGGCAGCAGCACCTGCTGCGGGGTTTTTGCTCTCGTGTCTGCTCCACCCAGAGTGGGAATCCCTCCAGCGTGGGGGCAGCTTGTCATCCAATACGGGCGAGGGCTCAGGCACATACTGACTCTGGCTTCAGCTCCTCCAGCACTGCATACCCTGTGGTGAGCAGCCCCGGCTGCGCCCCGGGAACTTCTGCACAGATGGCTTCCAGTCTGGGGAAACCATTATCCAGCAAAGTCCGGTCAACTAGTTCAAGAAACAAACGCTTCCTCACATCACCCCGCTTTCCTCCAGACTATGCTGAGGCTGCTTTAATGCTGCCAAGGGAGTCCTCCTTTTTTTAAAGAACAAAATGCTAATCACCTAGGTTGGATCTGGCCAGCCTGGGAACCAGACGCTCTCCTCCCGGCTAGAAGCGAAAGGATGAGCAATCCCCAGTCAGGGACCTTGGGCCTCCAGGGTCCACCTCCCGGCCGTGCCCGCCTGGAGGAACGCAGAGCTGGCCCTGAGGGCCAGCGCCGGGCTCTGCTCTGCACGGTGCTGCCTCATGGAGCAGGTTTCCCCTCTTTCGGGAGACACATTCCTTTGTGGCTAGGTCCGGTCGCACAGCAAAGTGCTCAATGAACACCCGGGTCCTTCCCTGCGGGAGACTGCGCCCTTCAACATGACCTATGATGCCAGAAGAAGGAAATAAAACCACTCTCCGTTTCCTAAGTAAAAGGTAACCAGGCAGAAGCCACGGCAAGGCAGAGCCTACAGTGTGAGCAACAAAAAGAAACTGAAAACAGTACTGAGGACACAACAGCATCCAGGTGTGGGCCGCGATCTGCAAAGGCAAAATCGAATGTTTCTGGAGTCAAATCTTGAGCCAAACGGACTTAAAAAGGAAAAAAGACAGGATGGCAGAGGACGTGATGTGAGTTGCTCTAGCGTGGAGAAATCCGTTCTTATCTGGCAAGGGCACCCCCTGCTGGCCACCACGCTGAACTCCGCCTCTTGGTCCGGCTCCAGAGGCTGCGGGCCCCGGACAAAGCTGGGGAAAAAGAGGCAAAGAGCTCCGGCGGCTCAGGTCCGTCCTAGAGGGCACAACCAGGGCACAAGATGCCATCGTTCCACAGTCACAGCCCCAAACCACAGTCTTTGTCCAGCCTCGGCTCTCTGCAGTCAGTTAAACTACAAGCAGGCTTTCAAAGAATGCAAATGAGAAGCTTATAAAGTTTATAAAGTTGGGGAAGAGGTAACCCGCTATTGAAAAAATAAAATTATTAATAATATATTTATAAATGCAGTGCTCGATCACTGGAGAAAAACCTAGACTATGCTTTTAAACACTAGTGTTTATCACGACGGTCTTCAGAGTAATTATTTAAGTCCTTAGCATATAACACTGCAGCATACGATTAAAATCTCTCCAACATCATGCTAGAATGTGTTGCTCACAAAACATGACTAAAATCAGGATGCATCCCCACTGCTTTTCTCACGAGCTACTACCACATGCACGGACATTTTCATTCCCAAGTTACCATTCCCTTTCTTTTGCACTTAGTTGTTTCTCACTTCTTTTGCTGCTGGGCTCTTGTTAAGTGAAACCGATGTGTTGTACTCTCAGCCCCCTGACCCCTGTGAGTCCCTTCATAATCACAGCACTCGATGTCTTTAGTAGAAAATCTTATGTAACATGGGACTTGTATGTGAGCTCACTCCCATCATCATCAGTGAGAGACACTTAGGGGAAACTCCCAATACCTTCCACCAGGCACCTGTCAGTAAGACAACCAAGAAGAAACCTGCTTGTAAAGGCACAGCGGGTCTCTCCCCCGCAAGCACAAATGTCAGACTTGAGTATCTCTAGCTTGCACTATCTGCCCGCATTCTCAGTGAGTTCACCAGTTCAGACTGAACTTGGCTTCTCCCTGGGACCTCAATCTCATGTCTGTTCCCAGCTCTCAACTTCAAACACAGGGGACAGGGAAGGCAAGGCATCTAGGCGTGAGCAGAGAAATATAATGGGCAAAACAAACATGCTTCATCTCCTTTGGGTCATTGGGTCTGGTTTTCATTTTCTGGTTTACATATGAAACCAGAAGGTGAGAAGCAGCACTGGGGGAATATAGGCCCCACTGACAAACACTCTCATTTCAGAATTTTAAAAGATTTTCTAAATATTGGAAATCTACTGTGCTGGGTTGTTTTTTTTTTTTTTTCTATCCAATTCCATTTGCTAAATTTTTAAAGTTTCATTTTCTTGTGTTCTTTATGCAACCAAAAGACTTTCCAGATAAAATACAGGTTTGTGGTTGTTCTTTTATTTATTTATCCAATGAATATTTACTAAATGTTAGAACCATTTTTGCCAAATAGCCTATGTGGACAATATATAATAGAAGCCTGGTTTTTATTCACTTCTTTTAGCGTTTATTGTATGCATCTGTCCCCAGGAATAACATGATTATTTGTGTTTCCATGCTGTGGTTTAGAGAGTGCAACCTTTACCTATCAAAAGGTCTGAGAGTAAGTATGTGGGTCTATTTTTATTTATAAAAGTGGGGAGAGCAGAACAGTTTTAGAATCAATCTGTATCAGTTTGGGGAATAAGCTTCTGCTTTGAATAGAGCTATCAAGACATTCACAATCTGTTTGGTCCTGGGTCCACAGGAGGCTAAAGGTTTCATAATAAAATAAATAAATAAATAAATAAATGATTTTTATTCATTACCACTTAAGTAGCGGGCACCTGGTAAGATTTGGGGTGATTTTAGTTTTTCAGTACACCCTAAAGCATTAAACTGCATATCTATATTTATACTTACATGCACATATGTACAAAATAATCCATAAGAAAAACAGAATTAGGCTTACTCCTACTTTATTTTAAAGTATGGGGATAAGTAGAATAGCTATCAACTGACTTTCTTCTTGAATTTGACAATCTTCATGAAAGTCAAATGGAAAAGGTTATTTGGAGTAACTCAGGACTTTTACTCATGGCTTCAAACATCACTAAATAGTAAGCAACATGTATATGTATAAGAAAAAGCCCTTTATGAATCAAAACTTCATTTTAGATACACAGTGTCTTTCTCTCAGATTATAACAATATTCAGAGTCCTCTCCTGAAAAAAAAAAAAACAATAAATAAGCTCTGACTGATACCCCTCAGATTAAACTCAATATGCCATTAATATGAAAAGAATTTGACAGTTTACATAAGGGATGTGACCTGGTGCCAACAACCTCTGGCTTCTCCATTCTCCAGATGGTAGCAGATTAGTAGGCAGCCTTTATTCTCATAAGGAGATTTTTTTCCCCCCATGGAAAAACTATAAAGGCCAATTCTGTTCCAAACTTCAAGTCTCCTTCACAAATGTCTACTCAATTCTAGGCCTTAACTAATGCCTATTAAAAGAAGCCCTTGGGCTTGAAGCTATGGAAGAGGGAAAAAAGACTAAGGCAAACTTAACTCTAATGCCTGCCTTTAAAAGATCTATTGACAGAAGCAGTAGGGAGAGTTTGAACTAATGTTAACTTAAAGAAAAAGGCTGGTGAGATTCAACTGTGGATGTGAATGCTTGCTTGAGTTTGATCTTGATGGGGCTTAAGATAAGGGAGATAAAACCCTAAGCCTACTTACATATTAAAAAATGCAGTTGCACTAAATTCAGTACATACCACTGTTCTCAATTTGATTTATGCCTATCATCACAGAAGACATTGAAGGACACCCCTGTCTAATACAGTAAAAAGCCACAGCAGAGGGCACTTACTCTGTTCTGCTAATGCTAATATGAAAATCATTTCCTGACAACACACAACATTCTTTCACATGAAATCTTCAAGCACAACACAGAACAAAAACGGAACCTTTCTCTGGTCCTATTCTGGAGGTATAAATATAACGAGTAATTACGCAAAGAGATCCCAGAGATGAAAAATGGCCTTTAGTATGCAACGTTTTAACCCTAAAAGATAGGAAGTGCTCTCTAAATAACTGGGGAAAATATTATACATTATAAAGCAGACCCTGCTAAAACTTTTAACAACATGTAAGTGCACTTAAAATCCAGAAAGCTAAGTAGTAGACACCTTCCCAAAGTGGGTCACTTTGTAGTCACCAGGACACCACCCATGTATTCCAAAGGAAAAAATTATATTCTTTGAAGGGAAAACTCTTTTTCTTCAAATCATGAGGAACATAAAGACTTTTTAAAGGCCAATTTGTTCATACATATGTTATGTATACCTTTTATGCAGTTTTTAAGTTTTCTATTAAAATTTTCACAAACAGGTGAAAATGTAAACTTTTGTCTGAATTTCTTTTTCAAGCATGTTAGCCTTGATGGGTGAGAATCTAATAAAATAACCTACTGTAGAACCTCCGGGCACAATGAAAACAGGTAGTACATAGCACATGATCACTACCCTAAAGGAATTTACAACCCATTAATAAAATTGGACCAAAAAACTGAAAATTTTTAGTAAAGATTTAAGATACTAGGGAGAAGCAAATTATAAAGAAAAAGACAATGTCTGGGTGTCTACCTATTTAATATGACCTACTTCTATCAGTTTCCAAAATCATTTAGTTAAAAGAACTTCAGCATTTGCTAATAGCAAATATACTTAGAGGTCCCCAGAAATAAAAATTTTCGTGGAAATCTCAAAGGCAATAAAAAGGAAAAGCAGGATTTATTTAATTTCTTTTCTGCAAACTGCCTAATTTCCTAGAGGAGGAAATGCTGGGCAAACAGTAACTGAAACGGTCATATTAAACACTCACCCAAGGATGCTGTTAATGCTAACAGTCCAGAACGCAACCAAGCAAAATGCCTAGTCCTGTAAATGCACTGGTATAGTATAAAATGGGTTGTTTTGGATGGATGTTTCCTTGTCTTCTACTCTCTCTACAGTGTTCTCACAGAAATGTCCATTTCCACTACCATTATCATACTCATTTTAGGTGAGAAAAGTTTCATCCAGCAAAGGAACTATCCCCCAATCCAATAACTGGGACCATTGTGGCAATCAGATAACAAGTTTAGGAAACCACTTAAGGAAATGAGCTAATAACATGACTGCGCACAAGCAGATTATCTCTGATTGCTGCAAAGAATGTTATTAGAGGGCATCATGTTTTCAAGTGGTCATTTTTCCAGCCTGTTCAGGAAAGTTTAATCTGAAGTCCTATTTGTAAAATCAGTTTTGAAACATGCTAAATACAAAAGAATTGCATTTTAAAATTCATTTTTAAGAACTATGTTGAGATTTCTTTCAATTGTCTTAGAACAAATTCAGATAGTTTTCTGATCATAAACATATATATATATTTATATATATATGACTTTATTAATTAGCACTGTTATTCAGGATTTGAGAGGAAAATACATTAGTTGGTTATAAACACAAAAGAAAGCTGCTAACACTCAAATTCTTTAATTCATGAGGATGAGCGAACACATACAGAAAAGCTTGTCTTACTATTATTTAACTGCCCAAATATTAAGCTTTCTTCTTTTAGAGTCTCAGGAGTATAGCAGCTAACATTGCACAATACTAAGGTATGATGAAAACCTTCCTCTAAGTCACACTTCTGACAGTTAATTTGTTGCACACACCAACTCCCCCCCACTCCATAAAAGTTAACATTCCAGCGTCATCTTCAATCCAAAACACAGCAATCTGTTTCAACTTGCCTACCTCTCTCAGCTTTAGTCAGAGAATTTGCCTGCACAGTAATATCTATATTCCACTCTTCATTTGAAAAGATCTAGTGGCCAGTTGCACCCATTTTTCAACATTGGCTGGCAGTAGATCAAATTGTGAAATGTAAATCAGAATACCTTTCACCTGCAAAGGAACTAACATAAATGCCAATACAAATTTCCTCAGACCCCAAGGAGCCCCCAAGGGGCTTTTCAGAGGCACTCTGACCACCTGGTCACCTTGAAACAAGTCGATTGTGAACATAAAATCCAAACCTTGCTTGAGAAAGTAGCCTGGGAAAATGGGAAATTTGCCATTCCCAGATGAAGTCAGTCTCTTAGCTGGGCTGTTGTATCTATGAACAACATTTCAAAGTTTCTATGAAATCTAAATATCGGATATTACTGCAGGCCAAAAAAGAAGAGCTATGTGCCCTTTCTGATATAGAAAACTCAGAGAAAGTTTATGATAAGGGTTAGATCCAAAAGGCACACAGAAATAGGGGTAAATTTAAGGATGCCCCATTTGAGCTGGATTACATCCAAGACCCACTTATCTAAGATAGAATTAGACCAAATGTCAAGAGGAAATAATGGACAGGCTTACCCCTTCATGTTTCGGGAAGAGCTAGTCTTAGTGTTTTGCTGACATTTTAAGTATAAAAGAGTCTTATTGTAAACTCTGGACCCCTAGAAGGTCTGCTTCCACAGAACTCTGAAAAGAGAGATTAGTTGTTGGGGGGGGGGCTCAGCATCGGATTCTACCCTTCAATCACGTTAGACACAGAGCTTTAGCCACTTTTTTGCTTAAAGTCATGCATGTGGTCAAAAGTTTAATTATATCACCGGCTGCATCAGCAAGCATATTGTCTGCCCTCCACAGGAGGGATAAAACCTTTTAGGAATGGCTGGGATTCAGGCATCATTGTGGAAGATTTCCTGAAATTTTGGGTTATGCCTGACAGTTGATATTTTTCCCCCTTAATAGATCAAAGAACAATGCCTGGATAATGATAAGATTCTAAAAGATTTCTCCCAAATTCTATAACTGATGAGGCCCCTAGTCTCTCTCTAAACAGCTCAGTTATTAATGGATTGAACCTACATATGATCAAATTGGCACTTTTGACATAACTGACTAGTTTCTTGCCAACCAGTCATTCCATCACTCATTCAACAAGAATTTATTAAATGCTTAGGTGTTGAAAAGATGCAAAAGAGTGCCTCTCCTAGAGAAGTCCGCATTCTCAACCAGGCAGAACACCAGCTAATTAAACTAGTTATGAGTCCACCAAACAAGTTATGCACATAGACCAAGCCAAAATCCATGAAGTTTGGGGTAACCATGAGTTTCATTTGGAAAGTTGAGAAATGTTGATTATAACCAGTTTTTGGTTGAAGATTTAAGTGGTACAAGGCAAGGAAAAGCCACCCTGGACACCAGCCTCCAACCCAGAGAGGCACAAGACGGGGCCAATATCAGCTGTCAGTTCCAATCAGCAGAAGAACAAAAAGAAGTAAGGAGCTATTCCAGACATTTCTATAAATAATTTCCAATATGAACATGAGGGTTGTAATATATGTCAAACAGTATCACAAAACATAAATAATAAAATGGCTTAAATCAGACTAATCAAGTAAGAATTGCCTGAGCAAATACTCACAATTAAGAATATCTGCCCACCTAATACTAATGATGAGTTTTTATTCTTCCCAAATACACACTTGTGCCCACATACATTTGATGAGCAGAATTCTTTCTTTAGTGAAAAGGATATAATAGGAAAATGGTTCACAAGAGCAAAAGACCCTTTCCTGAAGCTAACAGTAAAGTGTGTGATGATACAAACCAACTCAAACATTGGTCATAGAAGGCCCAGTACCCAGACCTCACAAATGATTTTATTTCTTTTAAAATAAAAAGGAAAAAATGCATAAAATCCAACCTTAATTATCTTTATCTTACAGCAACACAGGTCATAAAAAATTACAATTTTAAGACTATTTTTTAAGGAATGAAAGGTCCCATTGATAAAAGCTCAAATCAGACTGTGGCCTTGACTGACCTTCTACTTTCTGTACCTACTTAGTGCATGAGCTAACACACTCTCTCTATTCTTCCCAACAACTCAGGACATCAACTATTAACAGTATCTTCATAGTCTATATGTGGACACTGCCAGGTCATGTTAAAAGGTTTTATAATCATGAGACAGAACAAAAAGCACAGATTTTAGACATGATCAAAGCTGTATTGGAATTTTTGCTCTTCCATTAGCAACTATATGATACTGAGCCAGGTACAACATTTTAATGTTAAGAAAATTAAGACTTATGCAAAGAGCTATCACAGAATACAACCAAACAGTGATATCACTATAGTTATTACTAACAAGTTAGTGGCTGAATCAGCTTTCCAACTGAGGTTTGCTGTTTGGACTTTTTCTTTATGACCACAGAATTTGGGGGGGGCCATATGGCAAACAAAACTCTAAGAAATCCTACAGTTTGTGACTCCATCTTTAAAAAGAAAAAAAAAGTCTTTGCATAAGATTATTCTATTCAAAATAGAAAAGAGAGAGAGAGACAAAAAGCCACAGTGAATAGTGCTGTAGCGTCAATCTCCCCTCAACAACGTGACTTGGTGATTTCAGTTTAAAAAACCCAAGGCACATTCATCACTTAGTTAAAATGTTTTAATCACTAAAAATCCAGCACCCTTGAGTCACTTCGGGCAGAATTTTCATACCCACCTTAGCAGCATCAGCCACATATCAGACCTTCATCATCAGTTAAAGATTGCACTCTTTAGGCTATCAAACTTTCCTCAGGTGTTTATAATATTTTGACTATATAAGGAAGAAGCAGAATGTTAATCAACTACAACTCAGAATATTTATAATAAGAGTCTTTATCCATGAAGACTTAGCTTATACTTGTCCATAGCATTTCCTGGATTTTGAACACTGATTTTATACATTTTTTGTTGAGAATTTTTAACAATTCAGCCCTTTAGAAAGGTATGTTAGAGGACTACATAATCGTACTTCTGAAGGTACTTGACAAGCCTACATAGTAGCACACAAATTATAATTTAAACAGCTCTTTTCAATTACCAACTGACACTGCAGCTGAAGATACTTAATACTAAAATTTACATCTGTGACAAGACCTCATGAACACTGTTAAGAGCGTTCCATTTAGAGACAATTCTGATAATACACTGAATTCTATACTCAAATTTAAAAAGTAGGAATATTTGCATAAGAACAGAGTTTATATTTTAATAAACTGTTTTCTCCTATTGTATATTTCCCCTTGTAGGAATCTTCCCTGAAATGATGGTAAGTTAGAATGAGCAACAGAAAAGTAACAAAAAAAGAAAGGAAAAAAGGAGACAATACCCATGCCATTCCACAAGGAAAAAAAGAAATGAAAGACAGAGGTAGAGGGAGGGAGGTCAGATTAGAACAAAACCACCAAAATGCATGCACACACTTCATGTTTTACCACTCCATTATCTGTATCCACACAACACTTTGGCAGTTTGATTAATACGCTGTTTTCTAAATTGTAGGACTCTCTGATCTTAAAGTCAGCATGTTCCGAAAAATTAACATAGGGAATTTCCTGATCTCAGCACTCTGCTATTGTATTCAGACTAAGTTTTATTGTAAATTTGTGCTTTGGATGAATCTGAAAAGACTTAGAGGAAGAAATTTTTAAGATGTGTATGTGTGTACAAGATATATCATAACAGTTGTAGCAAGATCTCATTAAAGTTAAGCAGTTCAAACTGTAAACAACATTGCCAGCCAGTGTTTATAATTCAGATCTAGTTCTCTCTTCCCTAGCATGCTCATTTGCCAAAACTGCATTAATAACTTCCATAAACATCACATTTCTCACCTTGGAATAAACTTATCCAGGTTAAACTGTTTCACAGACATAATACTGACAGACCCTTCAGAAATAATTTAGTCTACCTCCTTCCCCGCTTACTAAAGTTTCATTCCCTCTGTGATATGATCCTGAGAGATTACTCATTATCTTGGTTCTTTACCCCTGAGACATATGAAGGAATAACAAAGAGCAACAGAGACACACTGTACCTTTAGGGATGCTAACAGCCAAAAACAATAAAAAAATTCCACTAGTCAAGAGCATCTCGAATGTCTGATTAAGCTACAGCCCAGAATTATACTTCCACTCCAGTGAGAAGTGTTTAAAATCAGTTCCAAAGTCATCTACACTGATGACCAAGTGCTGCTGGAGCTTCCACTGCCAGGCCCAAGGCTGGGATTGAATTTCCCCAGACAGTTCACTCCTGCAGACAATAACAGTTGCCACATTCAAGTTTCATATGTTATAACACCCTGTGATTTAGACTCAAGTTCCACTTGTACAGCTGCCTGCCTTAGTGGGTAAATGAGAACAGAGAAGAGTCTAGGTCTCCAGATCCCTGTATATCTTAAGAGACAAACTTGCTGTCCTGGGGCCTCTTGAGAACCAAAACTCCTTCATCATTTTAGCAGCCAAAACATCTGTGCTCAATATTCAAAAGAGGATTTTAGCTGCATGATGCAGACTCTCCTCAGGTCATGGACATCAATTGAAGTAAAGGAGAATCCAAGACAGAAAGCACCTTAAATCCTACCTTTGCAAAGAATAGGAGAGGGAAAAAACTGATTTCTGTGTGTACCTAGACCAAAAAATCCCAGCAAGATAGCTTAAGGTCTTATTTTAAGTACATGGGTACAAATTGATTGCAGAAAAGCAGAAAGGGTGAAAAAAAAAGATAAAGACTTTTGAAAATACAAATTGGTTGTAGCTCTAACAAAGTGATATGCTGTTACTTGCAAGTCCATTCTCACCTTTTAATTAGTGGAGTGTTAATGATTTTTTATATGCTAAAGAATCCACTGAGGACCCCGCCTCGTCTACAGTGGGTGCTCAATAAATATCAGTAGACTGAACAGATATATTTTTAATTACAAGTCGAGTGTTCCTTATCCAAAATGATTTGGACCAAAAGTGTTTAGACTTTGAATTTTTTTTCTGATTTTGGAATTTTTGCTTACGTACCATCAATGGAGCTCCAGTCTAAACATGAAACTCACCTATGTTTCATAAGCCTTATACATATATCCTGAAGGTAATTTTCATAATATATTTAACCATTTTGTGCATAAAACGAACTTGCATATATTGAACACTGAGAAAGCAAAGATATCACCCTCTCAACTACCCTTGGGGACATCTGTGATCATTTGGCATCACCATCATTCCTGACTCTGAATTTATATTCTGCAATAAGCATTTTTGAAAATGTATTCCCACATAAGTATTTTATTAAACCTAAAACACGCCATTAATTGAAAATATAATGTGTTGAGGTAGCTAAGAAGCACCAAAACATCACTTGAAGTATCATATTGATACTCAGAGGTTTCAGTTTTGAAGCATTTTAGATCTTGGGTTTTTTTGGAGTAAGAACACTCAACTTGTATTCATTAGTCCTTTAACTTTTCTACAAAGGAAGTCAAATTCTCTTGGAACGGTGGTCATGTTTTGTTCATTTTAACAAGTCTAAAGCAAAAGTGTAAAAATGGTAAATGATTCAGCAAATATTTGGAGAAAAAAATAGGGGCCTTCTGAAAATTTTTAAAGACCTACAAATTATGTATCTTTTTTCAATTTAGGAAACTAAGCAAACAAATGTTTTGGTATTATTCCATCTAAGCCATCAGAAACAATTTTCCACCAAATTCTGATGTAGGTCCCTGAGTATAATATTCTGGAATATAAAAGTGAGTCTCTCATTATTGTTCAAATGATGTTCCTTTGAGCAAATTTTTCAATGTTATTTTTCACTAGTCAGCCCCCAAAAGTAAATGATTTAGGTTAAAACTAAGCTTAGTTTCTAAGGACTTTATAAAGGTCTTGTTTAAAAATATAAAAGTAAAATAAATGGGAACGTTTTCTTCCCCTCTTTCTGTTCCTCTCCCTGCTATTTGATAGCCAGATTGATGTCCATAATTCCACATTCCATCTTGAACACCAGATAAACAGAAGATTAACTTTTCAAGGAAACAGCTGTAAATGACTATAATCTAGTTAGTAGGATTCCTTTAAGGCTTGAAAGGTTATAACAACAGGAGTTCTGAAGTTTTTTGATCAAAAATGTTAATTCCCTCCTGTAGAGAGGCAACAGGACATCTTCTAAAGATCAAAAAGAAGGTCATGTGTATAACACTTATATATATGAACTAGTAATAACCAGGATAAAGAATTTTAATCCCATAAAATTTAGGTACACAAAGATCCTAGAGACTCATAAATAAACATTTTCTAAGGAAAAGTGAGAAGGTATCTTAAAATCAATCAATAGTCTATGTTGTAGGAGTGACCCTCCTTCCTTAAAATATGTAGAATCCAAAGACAGATGTCCAAACAGATTAGGCCAAATTTGAAACAATTCAAAAATGAACTGGGAAAAAATTTATTCAGCCAAAAACTATAGTTAAGGTGAAGAACTCAAAAAGAAAAATTTGTGAAAATATCAGGTCTTAATGGAACACTGATATTTTTATATAACAATAGTAATTGTGCACTATTATGTACAAGACTTTGGTAAGTCAACAACAATATGATAGGTTTAATTTTCCCCATTGTTTAATGTGAATTGTTTCTTTGGACACCTTTCCAGTGAGTAACAGTTTTGACAAAAATGCTTGTTGTTTAGTGAAAAATGAAGGCATTCTGTGAAACAGTTCCATCCTTTAGGGACATCTGTATGGGTCACACATGGAGGAAAAAAGACACATAGAATGGGATATAGCATTGCCATGGAAAATCAGTGTGTTCCCTAAAGACAGACATGGAAATTGCTCTTTTTTCTAACAAGTACTTTATTTGGAAGAAGGCATCTCTTATTAATTAGAATGGAGTATATATCTGTTATTCCAGCATTCACTGAGGTATACATAAATTGAGCGTTTTCATTTTCTGACCACTAACCATGCAAGACACAGTAAATCATATAGGATAGATGCACAATAAAAGAATGTAAACTATCCAATGCTCTCTGACCTGGGCAATTAATCTACATTTTGAAGCAAAAATGAGAGCTCTTCTACATCATGGTTCCAGAAGAGTCTATTGTGGATCCAAGCAGCATTAATATTCATGGGGGTTTATGTGTCTCTAGGGAAAGATCACCTGCAAACATTCCCAAAGGTTCTGTTAACTCCAGGAGAATATTAAGGAGGTCGAGGCTACTTTGGGACTATCCAGATTTTCCCCAAAGAGCCAATCAGAATCCTCTTAGGAAATCTATGAAAACAACTCTGTTCTTCAGAAACAAATAGATTGGGCAATCAGCTAAGAACTTCACTTGAGTTGTACTTTTAAATAATCTCAAACTTTTATGGTGACTTGAATCCAGTAGTAGTCCAATTTGCCTAAAATAGTAGCCTCTAATCCCCAGGAAACCAAGCTCAATGAAGATGAAGCCCATTTTGATGTCCTTATAATATAAGTTTTAGGCTAAAAACCAGTCTTGTCAGAAAAGGGGGCACAGCCATGCACTCTCTATGTATTTGGTTATAGTACTTTCTCTAAGATTCGTGTATTCCCTACACTTACTATTCAAGCCTAAATAACCTCTAAATGCAAAACCTGTGTATTTCTATTTCAAATACTATCTGGGCTTTTTATCACTTTCTAAATATTACCAGTTTGTCTTCTCTTGTATAGGACTCAACTGTTAAGAAATTTAATAGATACCATTTGTGTCTTGGATTTGCCTCACCCCAAGTGACAGCACTTACTAGTAGTAATTGTTAATGAGCAACTTTCGATCAGTTTTCAAAGTTGCTACCTATAGGACTTTGGATGAGTTTCCTAGTGATAAGGACTACCTAAGTATTTGAGGAATGAATGAGCAAGCAAATGACCTGGATACTGCTAGAACACTGTGAGACTCCACATAAGGAGCATAAGAAAGCCTGTGACTCAAGGTAGGCATTCCATTAATTCCAGGGCAAGTGCAGAATAGGCAGCAATAGTGGAAAGGGAGTCAGTGGTCTAATAATAGAAAGCCTTCTTATGATTATTCCAATGTAGGAAAAAAGCAATCAGTTGGAGAATAATCCCTGGTCAGGAGAAAACAAACAGCTTCATGCACTACCCGTGGCAATAGGGAGTAGGTACAATTATCTGCTTCTCACTTATAATCAGAGCTACTAAATGGGAATTCTAAGTTAACATCTACAAAATACAAAAACCAAGGACCTTCTCACAGGCACCTCAGCAGCTGGCTCATTCCTATTGCACCACATCAAGGGAAAATGGGCTTTCTCTCATACCCTGAATTTCTTCCCATTTCTATTAGCAGCAGCAGCCTGTCCAAGGCAGGCCACAAAGCAGTTTGGGGATCTAGAGAGATAAATTCTGCTAAAAGAGAATGACAGCTGAGTCAGGGACAGATAAATTCTAAACATTAGGTCATACGTATAAATAGAAAAACCTGTGTATGGCACGTTTCTTACCTGAAAAGTGCAAATAAAGAAAGAGTTTTCACAATGAACCTGGGATGAATCAAACCAGGAGAGCAGATAATACTCCCATTATGCAAGACAGGTGAAAGTAACCATTTTTAAAAAAAGGAAAAGGGAAAGAATTCATTGGATTAGTGAAACCTTTAAAATCAACTCAGCCCCAAAATATGGAAAAGATAATTCTCTTTCCAAGAGAGAAATTGAGAGGGTGCATAGCAGAAATTAGCCCTAAACATTTCAGAACTGTGGTTGGAAGTTAATACATAAAAACATCTGGATGGTGATAAATCAGTGGAAGATATTATATGGTATAAAATGAAATTACATTTTGGGGACAGTTTAGTTCACTGGTATGTTTAATGCTTTGGATAGCACAGTGAGTAAAACTGCTGAAATAAAGACTACCATGCAAAGCAGATCACTCAAAGAGAAAAATCAGACTGACATCAAAATCCCCATCAAACTGGTGCTAGAGGAGGAGGCTTTTTTTAAATGTTGTTTCTCCTACTACTGGCCTGAAAAAACACCATGTTTATAATGTTTTCCTTTGTTTCCCAACTCTAGTTGACTCACAGAATTGCTTAAATTCAGGTATTTTTTGTTTTATTCAATCATGCTCAATTAAGAATAGAGCCTGTCTAAATAAAAACTCACTACATAAAAATCTGCAATTATAGGAATAATTACTCACTGTAATTTTTTTTCTCACAGTAATGGTTTTTAAAGGTACCTCATACCTAGAAGCCAGGAAAAGCAAGATGGCCTTTCCTATAAAGAACTAAACAAAAGATGATAAACAAACACATCTCTAGCTCTAATTAGGGCTATTTAGTAAACAACTGAAATAGCTGACCTCATAAATCTGCTAAAAGCATGCAACTGGGGAAGGATACAGAACCATGAATGGGGGGTTAAAATGCAGGATGCAATGCTCTTATACATCTGGGCCCAAGAGTACCTTGTGCTATGTCCCCAGAGAGCTTTCACTTACTGATGACTATTTTTATTAACCCGCTACTCAAAATAATTATTATCCATTAATGTGTAGACTTAAAATTCAAGGAGTGGTTTAAATGTGGTTTTTCAATTTTATGATACAGGTCAATGAGAAAATAGCTCCCCATGCATTTGCAGAAATGTACCAATCTTAAATGAATACAGTACCTCTACTCCACAAAGCAAAGTATATCTGCTGTTCAGAAGGGAACCAAGAATATTGCCTCAAAATGGGATATTCTAAGGGAGAAATTTAGGTTTAAAATTAGACATGATTTTGTCCTTAGAAGTTTTAGATTTTAAGCATATCAGGACCTTACCAAAGAATACTACAAAATCTCTATTTCTGGAAAAGTAAACTTAAGCATTAACAACTGACTTGCAGGTATGACTAGGGGTAATCTTCCATGGACACAGAAGAATCAGCTAAATTATTTCTTATGGGAACTTCCCAAACCTATGAGTTAATGCACACTAAATTAGTATACCAAATCTGTTGGAAGTCATATTTATTTTCATCTATATCTCAACAAAATGAAATTAAGGAAATGTGAATTAAATTTTCTAAGTAAAATCAAACTAGCATACAAAACTCATCCACCCAATGAACACATATTAGCTAGTGCATATGATAATACACTTAAGAAAATTGTGCACTTCCCTCCCCTTCTCGCCCTCCTACACTTACCTCCTCCTTCTTTTGATGGAAAATAGGAAAGTAGTAAAAGTGGAAGCTTCTTGGCCTCCAAAGAAACCTGGAAGTTATTTCAGGACTCTCAGAAGACTTCTTGACCTACTTGAATGCTGGGAAAGGGGGGAGGAAATGTGACAGAAATAATATATGGAGTTTCTAAAGACATAAAAATCAAGCATTTATGCTTCAAGTTGTATCTATACCAATGATCATGCTCTATGCAAATGTCATCGGTTTTCACTTTGCTCTTGTCACCTATAGTCTTAACATATGATGCCTGGGCCTCTCCCTGGGAGTCACCACTCCTTATCACTGGGAAAACAATCCAGGCAGAAAGAAATGCTGAGAAGATGACTGGACCCACAGTGCACTAAAGGAATGACCACAGGCATAATAATGCCAGGCACCAGGCTGTAAACCAACTTGCAAGAGAAAGCAACCACCACCAGACAAATTGGGAAGGCTACATAAGCCACAAAATGTGCAAAGACAAAGCTAAAAACTGACAATGATCCTCTTCCTTGGCTCAAGCATTAACTTACTTAGAAATATCAGTTGGCCAGAAATTAGACAAACCAACCCACTGTCTTGTTTAAATTCTACTTACAGTTTACATGTTCTGAATTAGTCTTTAAAATAACTAGATTTTTTGTTAAAAATAAACAATATAGGCAGTGACCAGACCCTTTGGAATACTGTTTCACTTACAATACATAACTAGAAGGCCCATTCTAGTCACCTGAATTGTATATTCATAGGCTGGAAGAGGATCTTCTCATAATTTTTCTTTTCTTTAAGTGATGTTCATCACCTATTTATTCTGGTCTCCCTGCACTGACACTAATCTGCCTTGAAATTGGCTGATTCCGCTCGAGCCATGTTTACAGGAAAGTGAGTTTCATCAGGCCATCCTGTTCATAGACTAGTTTATGCTCCATAGCAGACAGATTATTAAAAACTATATATTATGTGCATACATTTTAAAATGACTCAATTTGGGAAAGATAACTGTATCATATCTGCATTTCATTGCCTGAGTTGTAGAAGGGGCCAGGTAGCATTACAATCTTGAATGGGAATTCTTTCCTAAATATATTATCCTCCATAAGAAGCATTTAGCAACTGTTAGTGCCCAGGAGACAAAAGCTAAGGGGAAAAAAATGAGTGTAATAGAATATAGAGAGGAATGGGAAGAGAGAGGGAAAAGCCTCATTTAAATTATCAGGCTGAGCATTAACCACAAGGAGAGAAAAACAAATGTTCTATGTTTTGCACAAACATCAATTATGCCTAGTAATTTAGCTGATTCCTCTCACTGAACAGGTGCTCTGGCTGCAGTGCAAAGTGAAAAGCGTGCACACCACTCTGGCTTCTAAACAGGCACCAAGGGTCCTCAACTTGCTCTAAAAAAGATTTCCAACATATCCTGGCACTGCCACTATTGACAGTTTAAGTTGAGCCTCAACCAGGTATGTGGCAGTGTAAGAGGGAAATCAAGCCTAGAGACCTGCCATTTCACAAGACAGCAAAAAGAATTTGGAGCAAACAGAATAAACTCAAAGAGAAATTATACAGATGGGCATAGGATTTAGTTATGTAAAGCCAACGGCACCATGCTTGACAAGGGAAAGCAGGACAACTGAATGAAGATAACCACAAACCTTAAATATAAACAACGGATTTATCTTTCTCATAGACTAAGCCCTAAAACTATATTAAAAAACCAGAAGCAGTCATTTTAATTCCTAGACCTCTTTCTATTCATTTTTTAAAAAGTGACTTAAAACAAGTAGGAGGAAAAAGATACTACCAAGATCCTTTGTACTATACACATGAATTAAGTAGATTTAAAAAGAAAACTAAAAATTGATTATACAGTTAAGCACACACCAGTAAAGACAATAAATACTCTTTGCCACAGTAAGTATTTACAAACTGTGGAATGAAGTGGAAATACATGGAGATTTTTCTGCACAGAGGTAAAATACTAGTAAGTGAAGCATCTACTAACTTGCTTCTCTGTAGTTCCACAATGAGACCTAGAGAAAAAGGCTTTTAAAAATCCTATTGCATATTTCTTGGTTATTTTATCTTCTTTTTTAAAAGGTTCCAGAAGAGAACTCCCTTCAATATTCTTTGTTTACTTTCTACTTTGGTTACTGATGTTGCTGTAGAACAGGAGGGGGTTTCAATAAAAGCAATTGTTTTAGAGACTACAGTACCTGTGTGCTTGAGATTTGCCAACCTATATGACTTGGGTTTTGCTTCTTTTGCTTATAGTTCCTAATTTCAAAACTTCTCCTTAAAATTCTGCTAGGAAAAAGAATTCTGTCAGTGTTTCTGACATCTCTTGACAATTAATAGCTATATTCCCTTGTCATACGTGAATACATATCCCACCAAATATTTATGTAGGACTACAAATTACAGCCATTAATTCTCCATGGCTCTAGTTGGAAATAGTGACTTGGATAGACAAGTATTACTCCTATATCCTGCATTCCTTACCTGTATAACAAAAGTAACAAGAGTAATGTGCTTTTTGCCAGAGCACGTAAGTGGATAAATGATTCAAAGACCAAACAAAGCTTTCAAGACCTTCATAAATGTGCTAAAAGAAAAGGCATAACTCATCTCTCGTGTAGTGGTTGATCCTTCCTGTAGACTAACCTTAGGGAGAATGATATTCTCAAAAGGCTTCCCAATGAGTTTCATCTCAAGAGAGGAGATTTTACACTTCCGTGTCAGATGCCAGTGATCTGGGACCTCTGGTCACCAAGTGTGATTTTATCTTCAAGGTAGATGGGGTCTACACATAAGGCAAGACTCTCACATATTCCACAGACATCAGGCTGACCCAGCCTCACTGTAAGCACAACTGCTTTCAGAAATTGTTTCGAGAAATAATGTTACCAGAACTCATTTAGTCCTTTGGATAGTTTATGTGCTCATATTTATGGGCATTTTCCACACCAATAATCATAGATGCTTGTAACCCGTTTGGTTCTTAATGCAAAAATTGTAACAGTTGTGTGGGTGGGTCAAGAGGGGAGTGTATGTGTGAAATGAAGCTATCATTGTACATATTTTACTACCATCTGTTGTTTCAATAATTTTTAATTACTTAACATGGAATTCTCAGTGCTGAGAATATATCTTAAAGGAAAGCTTTAAAGTAAGGTAACTAGTCAAATGGTTTCCATGTGTTTGGGACAGGGTGAGCAGGGAGGGGAAGGGCAGGAACAGAGCTACCGAGATCAAAGGTCACACAAAGGTCTCAGTCTACATGTATATTTTACTA